>VZTU01034999.1:50320-81105 GCA_013400835.1 Zapornia atra
CCCCCCTCCCCCCTCAAAAAAAAAGGCAGTTCTGCAGAAAACACACACAGGGCTTGTCCTGCAGAAGCAGGGGTTTGGCTTTGGGCTCTCGTTGCCTCCGGGCAGAGCAGCCGCCAGCCCGGTGTTCCCCGGGTGTGCGTGGGCAGGGGTGGCAGGGCTGGGAGCTCTGACCTCACAGAGTCAGGTTTTTATTGTAATTGTAGTGGAAGCATCATGGAGCTTGTATCCAGTTAGTGAGAGCGATCGTGGAGAGAGCGTAACGCTTTGCTTCTGCCCTCCTTGTGCTGCTTTCTGCTCGCATAACAGTGGGTGCCTGGGAAATATCATGTTGGATGTAATAAATATTTAGCTGTGCTTCAGCAATCCATTTCCCTCCCTGGAGAGATGCTCCCCTGTTATGGTTTTTTTTTGGGGTGGATAATGTGTCTCCTTGAAGGCTGCTGGCTTTTATTTCCCAGCTCTGGGCTGCGGTCCAGGGCTGAGCCAGAATTTGCTTTGCCCCGTTGTTTATGAAGGTGGTCGTTGCTGGAGAAGGCTCAGGCGTGCTTGCAGAGCTTCCCTTTGGGTCCTTGGGGATGGGGGTGAGTTCCTGGTCTCAGCAGTTTTGTGATTGGAGAGGGCAGTGCTACAGATGTGGGGCTCTGTGGGTTTTTGGTTGGAACATGGTTTTCCCTGGTATTAATAAGGCATCGTCCGGGCAGGCTGTGCCTGGGGAAGGAGCTGGGAGAGGAACTCGTGTTGGCTGGGGAGGTGATTTGTACTCTACTGACAAAAAGTTTGGGCTTTTGCTGCCATGACTTGGGGCTGCTTGTGGGTATGTGTGGCACTAGATCTACCTCCCCTCTTTTGCTGACAAGGAGTGCAGGTTGTGTGTTAGCCAGGGCTTTTGAGTGGGGGGAGAAGGCAGAGAGGATTTTTTTTTTTTTATTGGTGGAAAATGGAAGCTCCCATTCTTCATCCTGGGATGTATCTCCCAACAGCCCCTTATCTGTGTGGGGACAATACTGCACTGACACCACAGCAGCATTGTGAGTCTAAATGTTCATCACCCCAAGGAATGCTGTAATTGCTGGGTATGCCTGCAGCTATAGGTGTCACGGTAGCATTTTGCAGCACCAGCTGCCTTTTGGTTTGTAGTGGGTCCAAGTCTGTCTTCCCTCTTCTGGAGCTGGGATGGAGCTCCCTGCACCTTTCTTTTCCAGCCACTTCTCTGTCCAGCAAAAGGCTGGAGCAGAGTTGCTGCCTGTGCAACTTGGCTTATGGTGTGGCTGAAGGGAAGGAAGGGCAGGATTTGGTGGTCCCAGCAGGTAGGGAAGGGAGAGAATTGCTGCCTAATGCTTGGGAAAGTTTTGGACCTGCAGTGGGGACAAGGTGGGACCAAGACAGACCTTCTCCAGCATCCCCAAGTAACACCCTGCTGCGTTGTCCACATTGTTTGCTTGATCCATGGGTGTAATACTGCAGGTTCCTTTGCTTGCTGTCTGCCCCATCGACCTGTTGCAGGAGAAGATGGGCAGCACTTTGGAAAAGCACATCCCTTTCAGGCCTGGAGGCTGGCAGCCTTTTCTGTGCAGCATGGCTGCCCTTGTGGGCTGCTGGATCTAATGTAGGGGAGGGAATGGGGAAACACTTGAATCGTGGGCTGTAAGGTCTGGAGGGACAATGCCAAGCATCATGCTCAGCTGGAGGTTGGGCTGTTGCTTCCAGGAATTACTGCAGTTGATCCAGCAGCTTTTGGGAGAATTAAGCTGTACTGTGTAAAAAAAACCCAAAACCCCAACCACCCACAAAACAACAACAACAAGAAAAGGACACCTGGTCTTGTTTTTAAAGACAGGCAGTGCTGGAGCTTGGTTTCTCTGAAATGAGAGTGTTGGGACCTTGGGGAGCTGTTTGCACTGGGGTGTGGTAGAGCGGGATGTCGCTACCCTGACCCTGCCTTATAGCCTTGCTTGCCAGGATGCCAGGGAAGGAGGTGTGCAAAAGGGGTGGTCTGGCTGCTGCCTCTTCTTCTGGGTGTTGACAGGGTGTGTGAGGAGCTGGGGAGGGTCTGGCACCCACCGAGCTGCTGCAGCCCCCGGCCTCAGGCTGTGCTGTGCTCTGGGAGGTCGCTGCTGAACTAGGTCTGTCCTGGGCTTTCAGTGTTCATTTCATTGTTTGAGGTGAAATGCTTATTAGTATAGTTTTCTTAAAAAGATAAATACCTGTTAAAAAATGTAACTTGAGTGGAAGGGGAAGAGACAAAACATACCAGTAGTAGTTGTTTGCTGAGCATCCTCCCTTCCTCCCCCCCCAACACCATCACCAAAACCAGAGAAAAATCTAGTTTTGGAAAGGAAGAAACCTCCAGGGTGCTTGGTACAAGTCATTTCCCATCAGAGGCTGCTAACCTTAGCTGTGGTTTGGCACTGGCATCAGCCTGCCTGCTCCTATCTGATGAACCTCTCTGGGGACATCGGTGGTGCTTGGAGCCCTCTCCTCCCTGGGTGCTGCCTGTTGGGTCCAAGTCCTGCTTGTCACGGAGCCTTTGTACCCTGCTGCCTCATCTCCTGCCGTGATAGTGCCTGTCCTATCTTTTAGGAAACTTCAAAGCAGCCTTTAATGAGTCTGTTTCATTCCCATAAAGGGCTCTGAGATTTCCTGTAAGGAAGGGATAAAGCCCTGCAGCTGGGATGGGGTTCTACCAGCATCACTTCTGCAGTGTCCTTCCTTACAGTCAGCTGGTGACGGGCGCAGCTGGCAGCACGATGACCTGTGGTGCAGGACAGAGGGACAGGACAGGAGGAAGCCTGTCTGCAGGGCTTGGCAGGTGACAGTCATGTGTCAGACAGATCATAAACACGCAGGGCTGGTTACGGGGGATGGGCCAGGGGTGGTTTAGGGGAGGATGACAGGGTTATCTAGGGTGTGTCAGCTTGTCTGGGCTTGCAGGCCAGTTAGATACTACTTTGGTGTGTGGGTATAGAAATTCCCTCCTGGCCCAAATCTCACAGGGATGGCTGGCAGAGCCTGCCCACGCTGCAGGAGTTGGCTATGCTGGCTGGAGGGCAACTGCTGGAGCAGATGTCCTCTCCTGCTGCATGCATGTCTCCCTGCTGGAGGCCCTTTGTTGAAGGGAGCGAAGGGTGAGCAGAACAGTGGTGGAGGTATTTTTTGATTGTAGGATGGAGGTCTTGGTTTACTTGGTGTTGGAGTGACAAAGCTGAGGCTTGAGAGAGAGCAGCCCCCTCTGAGGTGGGAACGTGTGCCCCGTGGGGCAGGGGGTGTGCTGTTCTGAAGGATGTCTTTGCAGCTTGTCACTAAAGATGACGTGGCTCTTCCTGAGAGCCAGATGTGCTCATCATCGAGGCTTTTCAGGAAAGCTGTTCTGCATAGTTCAAGATCCCCGACCGCTGGGTTTCTCTCCTGACACGCTGCCAAGTTGCTCCTCAGCCAAAGATGAAACAACGGTGTGCTGATACGTTGCTTTGGCTGGTTTGTCATCTTGCAAACACCTTTAAAAGGTGCTCAGGGGAGTAAGGTGGCATACCCAGCCCCACGTGCCTGTTAGTAAAACCACGTGCTTGCACCCAAAAAAATCCCTGCCAGCACAGGGCAGGGCAGCGCAAGGCATTTCTGTGTGTGTGCTCAGATGGCCTCCAAGGCTTCCCAGAAATGAAAATCATCCACCTGTTGCTGAGTCTGTACCCGACTCGCCCCTGATGCTCCCTGCTGACTGCCATCCTGTGTGGGTGAGAGTTCAGTGGTCAGAGTATGGTGCAGAAAGAGGATGTGGGTGGCGATGCTGCCAGGGGACCAGCACAGACCTGTACCAGCCTCTGTTCTGTGCTCTGGCTTCCTCTCTTTGGCACCTCCTGTTTCCTTTAAGGTTGGAAGCAGCCTTAGGCTGCCAAAAAAAGGAGGGTGGTGGTGGGTGTTTTAGACCTGTTGCTTCTGCAGCCTCCTGTGTTAGCTCTTCATTAGCAGCTGCAGCCCATTTCCCCCAGGTTTTTGGTTGATCCCTGCAATTGCTTGGCTGTGAGCATCGCCAGCCTGCGGGGCTGTGCTGTGGCCCCGTGCCCCTTGTGCTCTGCAGATGCTGCTCTTTTGCCCTAGAGAAGGTTTTGGCAGGTCTCAGTGACACCTGCCCTGCCTGCTTTGTCTAAGGGCATCTGGCTGATGCAAGTAAAGTGAAGGCTGGAGGAGGAGGAGGAGGCGGCACCTCTGGAAATCGCCAGGCAGGAATTGTGGGGGAATATGAACTGAACCTCTTATCAGCCTTGAGTGTGCTTTGCTAAGGTGCTAGAACATGGCTCAGATTTCCTCTGGCAGCTCTCCTGCATGTGTGGTTTCCTTCTCTGTGCAGGCTCCGGGTTGCTCCAAGAGTTCACCCTTTGTTTTGGATCCACAATGAATCTCTTGTTTGCTAACTGTGGATTTCCCCATGGGATTTTACGGTTGCAACTCAGGGAGGGAAATGGTGTGTAACTGTCACAGGGAAGGGAGGGAGCCAGTGTGTTTCCCTTCATCTCAAGCAGGTTTGATGTTTTGCATGTCCCCTTCCAGCTCCTTTCCTTGCCTTTTAACACGCTGCCCCGCAGAGCACCCCTCCTTTCCCCAAAACGCTGATGTGTGGCTCGCTCTTCGGGGCAAAGGGGGGTTTTTTTTTTGTTTTGTTAAGAATTCATAATTTCTTATTTAAATGGAAACGGTTCTTGGAAGCCCTCAGCCTGCCCCGTGAGAAGCTGCAGGCTGAAAAAGTCACTGAGTCACACAAGCCTGCGAGCTCTGCAGCCGGATGCGTTGGGACTGGCCCGCCTGCGGAGACCGCTGGCTTCCTGGGACGGAGTGACAGCTCTTTAATCCGGCTTTACTAGGAAAAGCCCGCCACGCTCACTTCCCTTGAACACTGGAAGAACTGCAGTGCAATCGGTAGAGAGAGAGGTAGGCGAGGGGTGGAAAAAGGGGTGGTGCTGGGGGGAGGAAAGCCCACCCGAAGGGGGCAGCGGAGCGAGGCAGTGCCCTTCCTGCTGGCGGGGACGTGGGTCGGGGTGGTGAAACGCTGCTGAGTTGTTCTCACGTTGCCCGTGGAGCCCCTGCATTTCCCAGGCACAAATCAAAGCTGCCTTGTGGGCACTGGATACATCGGCTGCAGAATAGGTGTTTTCCCCACAAAATAGGGTAGCTGTTGGAGCCTCAGATAAGAGCCTGTGGGAGGGGACCACGGAGATGCTGGGCAGTGGGGCTGGCAGTGGCTTTCAGTGTTCTGGTGGTCCTGCCTTTAATTTGAGGGGGATGGTGGGGGGGTTATTTTTAAGCTTTGCAGCGTGGAATTTAGGGGAACAGAATATTTGCAGATGACTTATGCATGTGTGGAACTTAGCAAGTACATGGTGCTTGTCTTGAGATGCTTATACACAACTAGGTATGTCTATATATGCACACATACGGAGCTTGCATTGTGAGACAGATGTGTCTCATCGTACTTTAACTTCATAGACCAGTGAGGACAGGAGCTGGTCTCGTGGACCAGCAGGATGTGGGGCTCGTTCTGGGAATGTGGATGCAGTCCATCCTCTGGGGTGGGAGAGCAGCGATGGGAGAGCGAGAGGCACGTGGCATGAGTCGGAGCCGGTGGTGTCAGGAAAAGAGGCTGCAGGCCCAGCTCGCTGTGGCTGAGCGCTCCCAGGGGTTTGGGGCCAGCTCTCCCCTCCATACATCAACCCTTTCTCCAGGCCCCTGTTGCAAGCAGCTCATGGAGACCAAATGGGTCGTTTGATGCCTCTCTTGACTAGGAAGCATCCACAGTGGTTAGGACTGAGGCTTTGTTGTTGTCTCTGAGGTTTGAGCTCTGTAGCAGGTGGTAAGGATGAGTGGTGGCCTGAGGGGAATTGGGCAGTCTCCGTATTCCCTGGCTGCTCTCAGCCTGTGGTTTTCCTTTTGTTTCATCCCGGCTTTCCGTACGCCACTGCATTGGCACCCTGCTCCAGAAGAAATAATCAAAGGTTTTCCTGCCTGGCCAGGGAAGAACCTGGGTCAGTCTCTTGTTTCTGCCTCTCTCCTGGAGCAGGCAGCCATGGACATTGAGACCTTCCTTGAGGTTTTTATCTCCATACAGAAATTCTATTTTCAGAGCTGGTCACTGCTCCATCTTCCATCATTTGCAGGATACACCACTCTATCCCTGCCCAAAATAAATTGGAGAAAGGACAGTAGAAGGATAATATTTTTTACTTTTTTAAACTTTTTTTTTTAAGAGTTGCATTAGAAGCAGAGAAGGAATACTTGGTCTGGTGCCAAGTTTATGGCGTTTTGGGGACACCTGGAAGTACTTGAATTGCACTTGTTTGGATAGATAAGGGGTGTCTATTGACTCTGGAGTTAACACTGACAATTAAAAAGTCAAATTACTCTTTTTTTCTTTCCTAGAAAGAAAAAAACAAAACCTTCCCCATGTGCCCCCTGTCAGGCTGATCTATTCCAAAACCAGTTGGGAGTTTTCTTTCTCATCAGGAAACCATCACCAGCCAGTCACAGCGATTCCAAACGTGTTGTATTTTATCATGGCTCTGTCTGTGGGCTGAGAAATCAATCAAAGGGAAGAGCACTGCTCTGGGGATGGCCGGGTACCAGCTGGCAGGGAGGTGGGTGCAGGTGATGGTGGTCCTGCCTCTGCCGCCTTCTCTGTTCTTGTTTGGTTTTAGCATGCTCTTTGCTTCTCTCTAAGCACTGTCTCCTTTGCCTTCTCCTAACAGCTAAGCCATTGGGGCTGGGATTGCTTCCAGACCTTTGTCTCATGGAAGCTTGCCAGCATGTGCAGCTCGTGCTAGTCCCACGAGATGGCTCGTGGCTGTGGGTTTCGGGCTGGCCATGCACCCTGAAGGTGCCCAGCTCCCTGGCTCCTGACGAGCTGTGAGTTGGGTTAATTACCCCTCCCAAGCACTTGCCTGCTGCCCCCCAGCCAGTCCTCAGTGGCTCCATGTTGGCATTGCGCTGCAGCTGAACTTTGAGGGGTACAGCCTGTACCCCCCCACTCTGTAGGGCAGTCTCCAGCCCCATGGAGGATGCTTTGCCTGCACCCTGCCTCGGTACCTGCCCCAAAGAGATGCCCCTGTGACTGTACCCACCTGTGTGGTGAGGTTTTGCACAAGCTCTGGTGCAAAGCAGCACGACTCTCAGCATGTACACAGCGTGTCCTATAACAGCGTAGTGCAAACCCCAGCTACCTGGTGCTTCTCAGCTTCCTGAAGGCACTCTGGTCTCTGCTCCCATGGGATTCTCTCCGAGGGGAGCCTGTGCTCCGTTGTCACAGGGTTGCAGGACAGCAAGCTGCCACTCAGGAGCAAAACACAAAATCAAACATTTTTTCCAGCCCTTGGGGTTGTGCAGGTAACCTAAAAATACAGCTGGAATGTAGCTGGGCGGTGACATCCTCCCGGAGCTGCCGGCAGAGCCCTGCGGCTCACGGCGGTGTTATCTGTACGGTGCACAGAGGCTGGGTGTGGCTCTGAGCCCGGAGGTGGCCGTGCCAGTGCTGGCCTTTGCCTTTCAGCAGTGTCAGCTAACGTGCCCATCCCCAAATCCCTTGTGGGGTGCCCTTCTCCTTTGCATCCATCTTTCCCCCTCACCCAGCCCCGGTGGCACCGTGGGTGTGACATCCCGCTCTGCCAGAGGACGCGAGCCCCGTGCGGTGTCCGTGGTGGATCGTCCCCAAGCACTGTCCCAGGGGCTGTGAGATGACCCTCTTCCCTTTCCGATTGGATTCGGTTCAAAGGCTTTGCTTAAAAATAGAGTTGCTGCAGAGTTTCCAGGCTGCTGGTCCCGTGCATGGCTCCGGCACGTGGGGCTTTCCTGTGGGACATGCGCCTTGTTATGTGGAAAGGCAAGTGCATCCTGGGCTTGGGGCAGTGGCTGTGTTAGGGCCTTGGCCAGGGAAGCTGCCACAGTTCCTGGTTGGACACAAAGTGCTTTGGGCATCAGGTAACGCAGCACTGGGGCCACCTGGGATGGGGACTTTGGTCAGAGGGAAAGGGGTATCCTGTGAAAAGCACCCCCTCCCCGGTTTGGCAGTGACTCTCTGTTAATTTTCTCCTCAACCCCAAGCACACACCTATAAAAAGCTCCTTGATGACCCTAAATGGGAAATCCCATTTTTCTGTTTGCAGCAAAGTGGCTCTTCCCAGTCCCTGGCTGTGATGGTGACCTGACCTGAACCAAACCAGCCCTGGAGATGCTGCCTCTCCGCAGGGGAAGGGTGGGGAGAAGGGCCCGGCGTTGGCAGGGTGCTGTTTGAGCTCATTGCTGTTTTTAAGGGTGTGCTCTTCCACTTACCCGAGCCAGCCCACTGTCAGGAGGCTGCTGGGAGCGATGGGAGCACAGTTGCCATCCTGCCAGACCCCCACCTTGTCCCTGGTTCTTCCCTGGCATACCAGGACCTTGACTTCTCCCTGCTGTAGGATTCTCTTCCCCCACTTCCCTCACCACTTAGGGGGTGATGCTGCAGCCCAGAGAGGTGGGCAGGTGAAACACTCAGTGCCAGTAGTTCCTCTGGGGTTACCTGGAGTGCATGAAGAGCTGGATGATTAATGTGGAATGGTGTGTGCCTTTCAGGGCAGCAGTCCCTACCGCCTCGGCAGACTTCTGAGAGAGCTGCCAGTGGTGAGAACTGAAATGATGCTTGGGTTTGTTTTGTTTTTGAAGATGACTTTGAGATGCTGGAAAGCTTTGCTTTACACCACCCTGCTCCTTGGGCACTGAAAGCCGGCAGGACTAATTCAAAGGAAATCCTGTTTCCCATCCCACCTGCTGGGTTTGGGACTTTCCGCTCCAAAGCAGTGCTGACTTTGTGGGTGTCTGCAGAGATCCTTGCAGTGTCTAATGTCTGGGTCAGGGAATTAGCTGTCAAGGCAGTGAGTTAAAGATGGGAGGACAGTGCAGCATCCTTCTCCCTAGGGGTGCCAGGGATGGGTGCGGGCAGCTGTCGGTGCTGTCTGCAATAGCAGCTCCTGCCTCAGCATCCTTTATGTGCTGATGATCTGTGCCTGAAACTATACTCTGGGAGTGGAAATGTGCCTGAGAAAATATTTTCTATGGTCTTTCTGGGGCTTATATAAACACTATTTTAAAATTAGAGTCACTCATTATGTTGGTATGTGCATTTACCTTGACCTTTGACTTTTCTGCCTGCAAATGTGCATGGCCTGGTGTAGCCTACGAGTTAGGAATAGCTCAGGAGCAAACCAGAGGCATATGTTCTGTAATTAGTTTAAGGTAAAGAAGCTGGTACAGTATCTCCCCTCCAGGCTGACAAGGAAATTGAAAACAAAACTGCAGCCTGTCAGGGCTGAGAGTCTGGCTTTGATCAGGGATGTCAGCGCTGGCTTCTGCTAGGCTGGTTTTGAGGGAAAGGGGAAGAGCTGTGATACTTTGCCACAGCTTTTCTTGCAAAGACATGAATGACTTCTTTTTTTTTCCCATGCCTCCATCTCTTTCCCTTGCTATTTACCAGCCAGATCCCTGCAACAATTTATATTTTGCCCCCAGAGATGCCTTCTCAGTTGTCACCCTGGAATAGCTGCTAAGCCTTGTGTCGGTATTGTCATGGAACAATATTTCTACTATTTGTTGTGGTAATAGTTGTTAGTGACAAAGCAATTAGCGTGTCACCTGCAGCACAGAGAAATGTGACCTCTTCTTTTCTCCCAGCACCCCCTCAGCACCCTCAACACCGAGCGTGGGCTTCCCTCTGCTCTGCTGACCGGCTGGTGCAGGGTGGCAAGAGGGGTGTCCTCAAGCAAGGGTGGCTCAGCTGGGATGCTTGGGGACAGGCAACGGAGAAGGCTCCGGAATGCTTTAATTTGTGGGAAGAAAGCGTGTGGGGCTGGGATGCAGTGGAGCGATCCAGCGCTTCAGCGGCTCCCGGAGCTGGAGCTGGCTCCCCCGCAGTTTCCTGTTGACGTCATGTGCTATTCCGCTGCTGCAGTTTTTACAACTGTTGAGCTTTCAAGGGTAATCGGAGCCCAGACCCGGCCAACCTCGTCAGCTGCCCATGAGGGAACGCTGTGCTACCTTCCCCGCCAGTCCCCGCTCGCCTTCGCTGCTGCTCACAGCCTCACGGACCCCCAGGAACCCCCGGTGAGGATTGCTCTGTGAAGCCAGTGAGTGCTTTGGGCCATGCGTTCCCACCCAAAATAATCATCGGTGCTTGCAAGAAGTGCAGCGTGCTGGATCTGGAGGGACTTTTATTTCTCTCCCCTCCCTCCTTCAGCCCGCCCCCATCCCTCTCTTCTGCCAGGCGTGCCGGCGCTGTTCTTCATTTCTGGGAAACCATGGACAAGAAGCAAGGTAGATGTTGCAATTTCCAAAACACGTGGTGGGGGAGAGCGAAGGGCTGATTCTGGTGCTAAAAGGGGACCTGTAACTTTTTGGGGTCAATCCATGTGGGTTTACATCTTTCTTCTTGCTTGTGCATGGGGGGATTGTCTGCGTTTGCAGCGGGGGATCTAGTTCTGAGGTGCTGGAAACTTGTGTGTTTTGGGGAGGGGGCCTTGAAGCACTGGCATCTTAACTGTTTTAAAAAAAAATAATTAAATAATAAAATCTAGCATGGCTAAAGGAAAATATTTGAGCATGAAGCTAGCTGCTGGCTCCAGTTCGGGTCGCATTCCTGAGACACAGGGTTTTCCAGCAGCTCTTGCACGGTTCTCCCCTGCTAAAAAAGCCTGTTGCATTGGAAAAGCGGGTGCCCACAGCAGTGGGGAGCTCTGATTCAGCACAGGCTGACAGGCTGGTTGAGAGCTGCAAGGGGCTTTTTTTCTGAAGCAGGCTGCTTTTTTATGTTTGTTGTTTATTTTCTGTTTTGTTTTGGGGTTTTTTTTCCCTTCCTCCTCGCTTGGCTCTTTTTGCAGAAGTGGCCGGCGCGGGGAGCGGTGACCCACAGGAGCCCCTCTCCGCAGCGGGACCTCAGCAGGCCGATGAGTGACAGCTTTGGGCAGGTTGAGAGCCCTTTTTCCATTTCCACAGATAGCTTTTTCCACTCTGGACAGTGGAAAAATAGCATGAAGTGTGCCTGCAAGGAGCTGGCTCTCATGGCCAAGGCGACCAAATTCCCCTGTGCTTTGCACCCTGCCTCTTCATTTCTTTCTTTTTTTACTTTTGATCTTTTTTAAGCTTCCAGCTCTTTCTTTGCAGCAGGGCTGGGATTCACCCTCCAGCCTTCTGCCCCATCCATAGCATTTAACTCTCCTCCTTGCATTGAGGAGAATCAGGATGCACCCAAAACGTTTCCCCCAGCACTAAGAGTGGTGCAGCTCTGCAAGCGCCGCAGCTGTCCCCAGGACTTCACCTGGGGCTGGGACCAGAGCCCTGGGGAGGCTTGTGGAGAGGTTTCATTTCAAAGGTCGGCTCAGGCAAATAGTTTTATTTGCAGTTCTTTAGACTGTCCTGTTCATTTCTCTCCGCCCACACCAGCAGAGTGGGAAGGATATACCTCCTGGGGAGAGATGCAACTTAATAGGACTGAAGTCGGTGGTGGGGAAGATGAGGATTCAGATACTGAATGAAGCTGTTCCAGGAAATGTCTCTGTCAGTTCGTAGCTTCTGGAGGTTACAGCATGAGAAAAAAATCGTTTGGCTTTTTTTTTTTTTTTTCTTTAGGAGGAAATGGTTCCTTTCTTAGCATAAAGGATGCAGTTACGTGCCTGTGGCATCACGTGGGTTACAATCTTGTCTGCACCAGGAACTTCTGTCAGCTAATTTTCCCCTGCCCGGGTGCCCGGCACTGTGCTGTGTGCCCTGCAGCCAGCAGCCCCTTTTGCATCCCTGAGCACCATGCTGGCAGCACTGTGCCATCCTGTGCACCCCGGAGGCTCGCAGGGGTGACCGGGACGTGCCCCCAGATTGCCTTGTCCTGCTGCTCCCGTCTTCACATGGAGGGATCTGGAGAGGGAAACTTGCTCTGTGCTTGCAGCTGCCTCTCTTGTGCTGGGAAACTAATGGTTTCCAGGATGTCAGGGTGACACAAACCGTTCTCTGGGTTACAGCAGTTCCTCCTGCACCAGCGGGTGCACGGGGAGAGTGCTGAGGCCTCACTGGTGAGAAGGGGCTGACGGCAGCTGCGTGCAGGGGCCTGGGATGTACTGGGGACAGGAGGGTTTGAATTGCAAGGTCTTGTCACGCCCATCCTGTCACGCCTTTTTGTTCAATCTTATTTTCTTCCCCCTTTGTCCCCAGTCCTTCCTACACCCTCATTTGCCTTGAGACAGCGCATGGGCTTTAGCCGGGGGCGGGGGGCATTGCAGAGGTTCCTGAGGGTTGCAGTGGGCAGCCCGGTACCTCCCAGCTGTGCAGTAGCAGGGAGGCTGTGCCATACCCCCCAGCCCCGTGCAGGCTGTGCAGGGCTTCAGGGCAGGGCTGCTCAGCTCTCATTATTATTTTTTTTTCTTTTTTTTTTTTCCTTTTTCCGGGCTGTGCTCAAGGGGAAGTGGTGCCTGCCCACCCAATCCCAGTCTGGCCAGCCCTGCTCCACTGCTGCTTGCAGCGAGAAGAGTTCAGAGCAGGCTGCTGGAAAGCTCATGGTAAATTTTGGGAAAGCTGGATTAGGTGAATCCAATCTCTGCTTCAGCTCCCCTGGCAGCATCGTGGCTGGCTCTGTTTCTGCAGGCATGGGCTGAGCTGGGTTTTCCACCCGCGTAGGTGGCCCAGCCAGGGAGTGGTGGCAGAATCCTCCGGTGTAATCGGTGCTTTTTCAGGTTAGAGCTGGGAAATGCACTTTGGGGCTAGGTGTGACAGGGTGGAGAGGGGCTGGTCACTGGCCCTGGCAGCGTGATGCTGGGGAGCGAACAGTGGCAGATTGCAGATGCAGGGGAGCAGGCTGATGTGCAGGACCCCCGTTCGAGCAGAGTTCACAGGGGATGCCCGATGCACGGAGATACTAAAGGACTCTCCTGTGTGGTACCGGGGAATCTCCCCGCCCCTCGGTGCCCCTCTAACCCACGCTTGCAAACCCTCCTGCCTGCAAGCTCGGGTTCTGCTAACAACGTGTCCCATTGATTCCTGACCCTGGGCTGGGTGCTCCCAGCTCCCTCTGGCCTGGCTCTCGGAGCCAGGGCGAAGGAAAGGCTGACGCCGCAGCCTGCGGGACGCCTGGCCCGGGGAGCCTGTGGACCCTGCTCCTGCCGCGTGAGTCACCGCGCTGCGGTCGGTGCTGCCAGGGCAGCCGGCGGCACAGAGAGAGCTTTGTGCTGGCTACTGGATCGCTGTGGCGACTGGGGAGAGGGATACTGAACGGATCAGGGAAAATACCAGCCAGGATGGGGGTCGTTTCAGGGCTTCGTGTAGAGGTCTGGCTGGTAACTGCCTGGGGTGTGCGTGCAGACTGCTGTCTGAGTTTGAGACGGGTCATGGGGAAGAAACACTCAATGGAAGGCTCCCAGTGAGATAAATCCACCCCCCTGGACAGTATATGTGCCACAGTGAGCTCCCCTTCTGCATGCAGAAGGACTCTGGGGACCCCAGTTTTTAGGTTCTGTGGTCAGCGTGAGGCTGGATGTGGGAAGGGGAGGCATTTCTGAACCCACAGGTGGCATCTTCCCTTTGGCTCCTTTTTGTGTTTGCTCCCATCATTGCTCACCTAGGTGTTTCTGCAAAGCATTGTCAGTGAGCATGCTGGGCTCTTGGGAGCCCCCCTTCCAGCCCTGCTGAGTGAGGGAGGAGAAGCTTTACAGGCTTGTGAATTAGAAGCTGTGATTGATGTGGCATGGTCAGGTCTCCAGAGATGGTGTCCAGCCAAGAGGGACTGGTTCTGTGTGGGGTGGCTTGCTGGCTGGTTTCATTGAGCTGGAAGTTCATGTTCCTTATGGGAACCGTGTTGGTCCCAGAACTTATGGGTCGGCTCTGATGCAGGAAAGGTGGCAGATAAGATAGGGATATGGACTGCTCTGTGCTGATCCCCTCATCAGAGAGGGATGCTGCTCAGAGTTGGGTCGTTTGCAGTGTCTTGCAGACTGGTTTTCACCTGCAGCCTCAGCGGGGTTTGTATTTGGGGAAAGTGGGTTTCAGGCACCTGTCTTAGCTGGGGCATCTGGAGCTGGTGGGGTGTGAGGGCTGTGCAGGGCATGCATTGTCCTTCTGTCTTGCTGCTGCAAGACCTCTCGTGCAGTACTGTGTCTCCTACTGAAATCCCAGTTCCTTGCCTCTCCCCTCCCTTCCCCGGCAGCCTTTGGAGTGCTGGACTTTGTCCACACACCTGCTCCAGAGAGCCAGGCAGGTAGGAGCTGGTTTGAAGGGCTGTGCAAGCCCGTGCCAAGCTGTCTGCTCCCAGCCCGGTGCCTGGAGCACACCTTGCTGTTCGTGCTTTTTAATGCATCTTCTAGGTCGGTGCTGCCAGAAGCACCTTTAGCCGCAAAGCGCAGCTGCCCCTTGGTCTCTCTTGGGGGAATCAGGACTTGGATGCTCTCAGCTCTATCACTGCAGTCTCTGTCCCAGCCCCTCGTGGTCAGTTTGTTTTCCCGGTGAGCTGGAGTAGGTGGGTGGGCTGTTTGCTGATGGAGGGGTGGCTGGGGCTTCAGTGAGCAGCCTGGGGTCCATGGCACCACAGGGGACTCGGGTTCTTGGCCCTGTGCAGGTCTCCACTGCCCACTGCTGCCTGCTAGTTCTCTCGTCTCTGTAGTTTCATCTGCAGGTGTTTGGCCTGCCCTGGACCCACCTGAACCCCCTTTTCCTCTGCAGCCATGGGTTACGTTACCTCAGTGCCATTCCAAGTTGTGGAGGAGCAGGAAGAGAGCATCCTCTCACCAGTCACCCCTGATGTGATGGGGTCGTGCCCTGTCTGGTGGGGTCTCAGCCTCTGCAAGCCTGGGTTTGTGCCCAGTTTACTGCTGACTGGAGTCAGCTCATCTCTGTTTTTCCCCTGGTTTCCCTTCGTTGGCTGTGGGCTGTCCCATCTCCTGCTGGGATTAACTCCTTGGTTTTGCTTCATGTCCGAGCCGGATCCGACCCACGGTGCAGAACGGGTCCTGGCTCTTTCCACGAAGGTCTGGGCAAGGGGACTGGGGGGCCGGGGGAAAGGAGGAGCTGGACAGGGAGCGTTTTCGGAGCATCGCTGATGGCGTGGGGACCTCTTGTGGCTGGAGAAACGGGGCTCGGGCCCGGCTGGGCTCTGGCAGCCCTTCTGCCTCCTCCACGCCGGGGTTGTTTGCCTTGGGCCACACATCCCCCATCCGTGAGGGATGCAGGGTTGGTACCCAGCTCATCTGGTGTATGAAGGCTGAGCTGGTGTCTCCCTTCTGTCTTTCAGATTCCAAAGGATCTGTGGAGCCACACAAACCAGGTAAGCACCCAGCAGGAATCACAGCTTTAACCCTCCTCCTGAGCACCAGCAATTAAAATCACCAAAGAGAGGGGACTGTTAATGGCCAGGAAGGGTGCACTTCTGGGGTGTCTGTGGAACACTGCAAGGTGGTGCTTGGCTCCAAGACTTGGAAAAATGGGCTCTGTCAGCACACCCCTGGGTATTTCCACAGGGAAGTGCTTGACAGGAACACCAAGACCCACTTGAACGCTGTGACCTTGCTGTCATCTTGCTGGAGCTGCGCAGTGGGTGGTGGTGGGGGGGTCCATGCCCTGCCTCCCCTACCTGATGGCTGCAGGGAGGAGGATGTCAGGAAGAAGAAAAGTCAAAATGCTGGTTGCTCACGTGTGTCTCTTTCTTTTTTCCCCCCAGTGAAAAGCAAGAAGAAACGGGAGCTGCGGATAACATGTGTCCCTGTCAAACAGCCCGTTGCCAACACAGCGTAAGTGTTTCTGTTGCTTAATGCCAGACAGCAGCTCCTGAGCTGGATTCAATGCTGTGTCAAGGGGAATGGCCTGTGGAGGCTTTGCAGCATCAGCATAGTTAACTGCTTTCTCTTCAGCTCTGGCTTGCGGGCGGTAAGAAGGAGTTATGTGCACGTCTGCACGTGTGGATGCACACGCGTACGCAGCACGTGTCTGTCTGGGAGGTGCTGGTTGGACTTGAAGTGGCTGAAAGGCAAAGGCTGGAAGACTGCTGGGAGACTATTCAGTCCTTCTGCTGTGGCTGTGCAGAGGCCAAAGGGCAAATCTGCCTGAGGGAAGGAGAGGGGAAGGCTTTTAGTGCAAGGGAAGGGAGGGGTGGTGACAGTTGGGCCAGAGCAGAGGGGTGAGGGTTGGGAGTTGCTCTGCACAGTCTGACCCCATCAGGGTTAGTTTGAGTTGTTTGCAGCTCCCTGCCTTGGTGCGGGGAGGACATGGGTGGCTTGTGTTGTGCTGCTTGGTGCCAGGGGCCAGTGCCCAGCAGTATCTCAGGGCACTGGAATTTCTCTCTGCCCTGTTTGTTTCGTGTGGCTGATGCTTGTTATGTTGTGGGGGAGAGCCCAGGGTAGCAGCGCCTGGTTTGACAAAGAGCAGGCAGCTTAAATTCCTCTTCCATGGTGCTCCTCCAAAACACTTTGGCCTGCGTCACCATTGCTGAGCCTCACTTGCTCCAGAGACCCTTCTAGAGACCTTCTTAGCTCCAGGAGAGCAGTGGTATCTCCCTGAAGGGAGATAAACCCCCAGCTGGAGAGTGCAGCTCTGTCGGGGGTGGGGGGAGCTGGGGGCATTCCCACATTAATGCTGGGCAGCCCTGCATGCACACGCTGAGCCCTGCTTGCAACAGCCACCTCCTTCCCCCACGGGTGTGTCTGTCCCTGCTCCTATCTGTATTTCAGTTTCCCCTGGAGACGGTGTCGTGCCAGATGTTGGGGGGGGTGTGTGTGTGTGCTTGCATTCCCAGAAGGCTCCTGTAAAAGCTGGTGTGAGCCACCCCCAGCCCCCTTCCCCCTGTGCTTCTCAAGCTGCAGTGCAAATATTTGCGCAGCGCCTTTGCCGTGAGCCCTGAAGTACTTCCTTGAACCCAGAGGTTGCCGTGTCGCTCTGATGGGACTAGGGAGGCCAAACCAGTTGGGCAATCTCTACTCTTTAGAAGGTTGCAGAGGATGGGGAGAGCAGAGAAGTGAGGCATGAGGGACGTGTCGGCTCTAAAAGTACCGTGCTGCCCGTAATGGGAAGTGGGCAGTGGTGAGGGCGGGGGAAAAAGCCATAGAGGAAGACTTTCGCCTGCGTGGTGTTGTGCAAAGCGTGAGGCTGAAGTGCTGCCTGCTCTGCCTGCCACGCTGCCTGAAACAGGCCTGTGAGTGTACACAAATGACTCACGGGTGAGGAATTACCTGTTGTTCCCTCAGCGTGTGTTTCGGGCTACGTGGCTGGTGTTACAACACCTGCCTGTCAAAACATGACAGCTGAGCTGCGCTGCCACAGAAACGCCTCATCCCGTCGGGCTCGGTTCACAGAATCACAGGGGTTGGAAGGGCCCTGGAGAGCTCCTGGGGTCCAACCCCCTGCCAAAGCAGCTCCCAGCTCATATTGCACAGGGCTGCGTCCAGACGAGACTTGAATCTCTCCAGAGAAGGAGACTCCACACCCCCTGGGCAGCCTGTCCCAGGGCTCCCTCACTCTCTCTGGGGAAAAGTTCTTCCCCATGTTGGTGCAGAACTTCCTGTGCTCCAGTTTGCAGCCATTGCCCCTTGTCCTGTCCCCACAGACACTGAAAAGGGGCTGGCCAATTCCCCCTGCATCCCCTGCCTAAGATATTGATAAACACTAATTAGGTCCCCCCTAAGTCTTCTTTTCTCCAGGCTGAACAGTCCCAGCTCTCTCAGCCTGTCCTCACAGGGGAGACGCTCCAGGCCCCTAATCACCTTCGTAGCCCTTCCCTGGACTCTCTCCAGGAGATCCCTGTCTTTTTTCTCCCAGGGAGCCCAGAACTGGACACAACACTCCAGGTGGGGCCTGACCAGGGCAGAGCAGAGGGGGAGGATCACCTCCTTCGACCTGCTGGCCACACTCCTCCTGATGCCCCCAGGATCCCACTGGCTCTCTCAGCCCCCAGGGCACACTGCTGGCTCATGGCCAACCTGTCATCAACCAGGACCCCCAGGTCCTTCTCCACAGAGCTCCTCTCCAGCAGGTCACCCCCAGCCTGTACTGATAGTGGGTTATTCCTCCCCAGGTGCCAGACTCTCCACTTGCTCTTGTTGAATTTCATTAGGTTTCTCCTTGCCCAGCTCTCCAGCCTGTCCAGGTCTTGCTGGATGGCAGGTTCCTCGGGCTCCTCAGCGGGGATGGTTTCGTAGCCTGTTGGTTGGATGCATGTCTCACCTCACTGACTCTCTGGGGTTCTGGTGGGCTGCACGCCGCAGGTGCCTCGTGGGTGTGGGCTGTGGTGTAACCAGCACGATGAAAGCATTTGTGAGGGTTTGGAGTGGACTAGTTTGGACCCAGGACCAGAAGGCACAGTGGAAAGTGGTGGCTTGGACTGCTCGAAGGATTGCAAAACCTGGCTCTGTCCCAGAGGGCTTACAAAGCTGGGCTTTCTCCTGACTCTCTCTCTTTTCTTGCAGGCCCCCCAGGAACTTGGATTCCAGAGCATTCATTACCATTGGAGATAAAGTATGTGTCAATGTGGTTTATTTTCTCCTTGCTTCCAATTTTATTTGCCCCTTGTATAGGAGACTTTCTGGAGCATGCCTGACAGCCTGTCAAATCAGACCTCAAGGTTTCAGAGTGTCCCATGAGAAGGACGCTGCCATCCTGGTGCAGCCTCATGGGATGCATCTGTGCAGGGATGAGGCGCCCCACAGTGGGACCCTTTCCCTGTGGAACGATGGGGTGTCTGTGTGTATTTAGAGTGGGGAGCTGAACATGTCACCCTGCCTGCAAGACTGTGCGTCTGTAAGCCTGGTCTCTGAGTGGGGGACAGTCCCTGCAAGGAGGGTTGGAGTTTAAGGCTGGGTGTATGGTTGTGGCTGTAGTAGGAGATCACTGTGGTCCCTTGACAGCCCCACCACCCACCTCAGTCTGAATACACACACCCAGTGCAAGTGCCCTAAATCAGCATGGCCTCACCACGCTCTCTGGCTGCCCCAAACAAAGTCCCCTTTGTCCTGCTGACCTGCAGGGCTGTGTTACTGCCCGTGGCCTGGGAGAGGCTGGGCACAAAGCTGCTCCCCAACTCTCCAAAGCCTTTCCTTAGTGACCTGATGAAAAACACTGCTATAAATAGCCACACTCTCTCTTTTATTTCATTCTCTTGTTACGGGCTCTCCTGGGGCTGCAGGAGGCTGTTGCAAATGAGCTAAAAATACTGTGCATTGGATCAGCCCTATACTA
Source organism: Zapornia atra (assembly GCA_013400835.1). NCBI lineage: Eukaryota > Metazoa > Chordata > Aves > Gruiformes > Rallidae > Zapornia > Zapornia atra. The sequence continues at coordinate 69,527 of VZTU01034999.1, forward strand.
GCTGCTTACCTTCCAGGCTGGGAGGTGGCTTGGCTGATGGGACCTGGGGTCCTCAGCCTTGGTGTGAGGTTTTAGGGTTAGGGGACTGATAGGGGAGGGGAGAAAAGAGGAAACTTTTTGGTTGGATCCAGGAAACAACCCCGCTGCCTGTGTAATTTTCTGGCCATTGTGTCATGGGTATTAATAGCTGGGGAGAGATGCTTTCTGAGAGCCTGTGTATGGAGTGTGCAACAGGAGAGCACTGTAGCTTGGAGAGAGCTCTCTAGACTTCCTTCCTTCCTCTGCCTGCCCTGTGTTTGCAGGAGGGGGTCTGGTCTAGGTAGCTTTGGAGTGATGCAATGTGGGATGGAGGAAAAGGGTCTGGACAGAAGGCCAGCTTTGTGCTGTGGGTGTGGATGATGACCTTAGGTCCATCAGACGTGTCCAGGTGATGCCCTGCATCCCCATTACTGGCTGAGCAATGCCAGGGAAGGGAGCTCCTCTGTTGCTGGGCAGGGTGATGCTGATTCCTGGCCCCACCAATTTCTGGGGAAGCCTCAGGGTAAATGCCAGGAAAAAAAAGCCCCCACCAAACAATAACCTGGAACAACTGTAGCACACGTGTCCTGAAAAGCACCACCAGATCCTTCCTGGAGGGCCCTGCCAGAGCTGCGGGCCTACACTGCTCCTCTGCCAGCTGCTCGGGCCTACACTGCTCCTCTGCCAGCTGCTCGGGGTGATAGGGCGGGGGTGTGGATGCATCCCCATCAGTCCCACGCTCCTCCTTTTTGGATACACTGTCCTGCCCAGGAAAAGGCTGGCACCTTCCTGTGCTGGGCAGTGCATAGCTCGGTGCTGAGCTCAAGCAGAGGCCTCTCCCTCCCTCCTCTGCTGCCTGCCAGGCACATCTGGCTTGAATAAACAGAGCCGGGGCTGGCGGGAAGGTCCGGTGGGCCTGTTTGCTGCTGGCCTGGAGCCTGGCAGCCACATCTCCCAGCTTGGCTCCTTAATGCCAGAGGCTGTTTCCTCTGGGCTCTGGGTGTAGCTCGCAGGCACAGTATCCGGCGCTGTGCTGTGGACGTTTCCCACCCTTGGTGCTTTTGTGGCTACTGGGGCAATTTGGCATCCTGGTATTATATTTTTTGTTCCCTGAGACCGGAGGAAAACTGGAGGCTGGATAAAGCCTGGCTAAAAGAAGGCTTGTGACTTATTAGGAGCGATGAACGCAGCATCCAAAAATAGCCCATGTCTCACTCAAAGAGTTTGTGCCCTGCCCAGCAGAGCAGGCAATTACAGGGTAACACAGCTTTAGGGAAACTTGCTCCTGGGTTCTGCAGGAGCTCATTGGCCCCTTGCTGCATGGGACACTCGCTTGTCTGAGTGCTGGCAGTGGAGATTTTACACCTTCAAGTGAGGCTTACCTAGCTCTACTCACCTGAGCATCTTTGTTGGTGCTAACTCACGTTTTTACTTTGCTGCTTTCTGATGGCAGGAGAAAGTATGGAAAGCAGGTAAACCCCATTTGAACTCCCCAGTAATTAGGAATTCATGTGCTGGGTTGCTGCCTGCACCGTCCCATCTAAAGCTTTGCACAGTTGGAGGCGTTGTTATGCATGTAGGTGTGTTAGTGACTGATGATCTCTTGGGACACAGGGTGAGGTGGGGGGTTCCCTGGCTGCACACAATGATTTGGAGCTGGGCAGAGGCTCCTGACTGCTGCCCATGTTGGCACAGGAGCTGTTAAAATCCTGCAAGTAGTTCAGCAACCGCAGAACTGCCCTGGTGTGGGTAATCCCGGGCAGGCAGCGAGGCACCAACCTTTGGTGCCCTTTTCAGTGGCAGTGTGCCCTGGCTTGAAGCATGGAAGTCCTGATCTCTAGCTGCAGAAGGGGAATTAAATGAGCCCTGCTAAGTACGGGGTGAGAGGGTTTGGGCTCTGGTTCAACACAGCAAAAAGACCCAAACCCACCCTGTTTTCTCAAAGTGTGGCACCTGATACCTGCTGGGGTCCTGTAGGTCCCGTTGTTTGGAGGTGTTCTGCATGAACGGGCTGTGAGCGTTGGACCTCTGCTGATGCCCTTGGAGATAAGCATGCCTGTGTCTGATTTCTGTCTCTCTTCTTTAAGAACTTTGAGGTGGAAGCTGATGATCTGGTGGCGATATCAGAGCTGGGCCGTGGAGCCTATGGCGTGGTGGAGAAAGTCCGACACGCGCAAAGCGGGACCATCATGGCAGTGAAGGTGAGGGCAGCTGGACACTGGGCTTGGAAAGCCAGGCTTGGTGCCTGCAGTTAGGTAGTGCAGTGCTGGGATGTCAGAGTGTCTGACATTGGGCTGCTGGCCTGATCCTGCATCCGCTGAAGAGCTTGCCAAGGATTTGTCGTTCATTAAGGTGTTCTCTGGAGGAGGCGGTGTGGGCATCTCCTGGGGTGCTATGGCTGTAAAATAAGCCCAAAATGCTTGCCCTGGCCTAAGAACTGTGGTTATTGAGTCAACCTGGGGGATAATGGTGTTATCCCACCTACATCAAACCCTTCTTCTTTCATACTTGTTTCAGAGGATTCGAGCGACTGTGAACACTCAGGAGCAGAAGAGGTTATTGATGGACTTGGACATCTCCATGAGGACAGTTGACTGCTTCTACACTGTCACCTTCTACGGAGCCCTCTTCCGCGAGGTACGGGGCTGAGGGGTTGGTGGTGGGCTGCATGGCACCTGCTGCCCCTGCAGTTGCACTGGAGGGATGAAACTCACCCAAACTGCCTCTGCTTTCATCAGCCCAGATGGGCTCTTTGAGATGCTCCTGTGACTTAGTCAAGGGCTTGCCTCTCTCAGGCAGCATTGAGCAGGTCCTGTTCCCCACTTCCATGGCAAGTACCCCACCAATCTTGTCTGTGGCCTGGACCAGCTTTGGGGTAGACCTTCAGAGGGAGCCACTGCAGGTGGTTTTGGTGGTACCTAGACATCTGTGCCCATCACTCTCTAGTGTGGGGCTTGTGTGCTGGTGGTGTGGCCAACAGCAGCTGTGTGGCAGGGACCTTGACTTGTCCCATGTGGAAGGGGCAGCGTTTGTTTGTCCATCTGCCCCCACTTCTCTCTTCAGCTCTCAGGGATTTCCAGGGGATTCCCTCTCAACTGCTTTCTCTCTGTCTGCAGGGCGATGTGTGGATCTGCATGGAGCTTATGGACACCTCCCTAGATAAATTCTACAAGAAAGTACTGGAGAAGAAGAAAACCATCCCTGAAGACATTTTGGGGAAAATGGCTGTGTCTGTGAGTGTCTCTTGGGTGGTTTTGTACATCCCCTGAGCCTGCTGGAGGTCTCTGTTCCAGCATGTGGAAATGGGTAGTGTGTTTGCAGTGTAAGGCTGGTACTGTGTGTGGCTAATGGATGCTCTTTCTCTGTGTTTCTTCCCAGATTGTACGAGCTCTGGAGCATCTGCACAGTAAACTGTCTGTAATCCATAGAGGTAGGTGCCTTCCTGTGTGCGTGGTGGGTGCCTCTGGGATGCCTGCAGTGGGCTTGGATGGTATTTGGGATCTGTCCACCAGATCCACCACTAGATCTGGTGGACAGATTGAGATGCCTGAGGGCTGTTCCGAAGGTGTATCCTTCATGCATCTGTTTGCATGATGATGTCCTCATCCTTTCTAGATTAAGGGTTGTATGTAACTTAATTCCTCACTGCCTGCATTTTTTATAGTCACCTTTTGCTCTCTGTGAGTATGGAGCTGCATGGGGGGCAGCCCTTGGGGCCAGAATCCCTTAGCCTTCCTGGCTGGGTAGCTCGATCAAGCTGAGGGCTGAAGGACATCTTGTAAATAGCAGATGGGAATTGCAACACTCGGGTCCTGTTCTTCATCCTGGTGTAGATCCTTGTGTGACTCTGAACAGATCATGATGGGCATGAGACAAGCTGTCCTGAGAGCTTGGTAGAGTTGAGCTTTTAGGGTTGTGTTGTGTGCACAAACCTCTCCTAAGGAGCTGGGCATTAACTCATCAACATTTTATGTCAACCTCTTGACCTGCCTCATTAGAGAGGAGGCCTGTTCTGCCCAGAGGGGCATAGTTATAGTTTTACTTGTGAACAACTCTTCCTGAAATAAGATGGGTTGGGGTTTTGTCTCCCTTCCCTTGTGTAAGGGCCTGCCTGTCCCCCTCCCAATTTCTCATCTTGTCTCAGACTCTGCAGTACCTCTGCAAAGGCCCAGTCTGCCCTCTCATGTTCTCTCTCTTAGACGTGAAACCTTCCAACGTGCTGATCAACAAGGAGGGACATGTGAAAATGTGTGATTTTGGGATCAGTGGCTACTTGGTGGACTCAGTGGCGAAGACCATGGACGCTGGCTGCAAACCCTACATGGCTGTAAGTGCTTGTGAGGGGCTGGAGCTGGCAGCTCTTGCCTGAAGAGGCTGCTGCTCTAGAAATCAGTCTTGCTTCACCTCTGCCCTGAGACAGAAACCACTTCAGAGTGCTCTGGGCTTCCTGACTCTGGCAGAGTTCTCCAAGGACAGGATTCCTCCCCATGTAAGCCCTGCTGTGTGTGTTAATCCTGCAGCAGGCTCTTTCTCTGCCCCTTTCCATTTGCAGAAGGATAAAAGACTGTCTGGTGCTGGTGGTGATGGTTGGAAGGGCTGCTCCTTGTTAGCTAGAAAATGCTGAGGCTTTTCTTGGCAGGATTATTTAATTTCATCCTTTCAAATCAGTGTGAATTTCCCTTTGCCATCTGTGGCATCTGTGTGCTCCTGGGGCAGGGATTGTGCTGCAGGGATAGCACAGGTTTCACTCAGGAGCTGGAGGGGAAGAGTTTATGTGGGTTGTGTAGAGCAATCAGTGCTAGATTACAACCTCAGACCCTGCCTCCATGAGCCAGGGGACTCCACCCAACCTGCCTTTTGAGCCAGAGATCTGCTCTGTGGGGTTTGCACTGGGAGAACAAGATAGAGTTGTGATATCTTCCCTTTTGCTGTTACAGCCGGAAAGAATAAACCCTGAGCTGAACCAGAAGGGCTACAACGTGAAGTCAGATGTCTGGAGTCTGGGAATCACAATGGTAACACCAATGGGCTGGCAGCCCTGGGGTTGGGGTGGGGTCTGTACTGGTGGGACTTTAAACCTCCTGTGGGTGGTGGGATCTGGTGGCTTCAGCTCTTTGGTGGATGCCCACTGAACGGGGCTAAATTCAGAGTGTTGATTGCTTGGGCCAGGAGATGGGTTGCCCAGGGCACAGGGTGCTGGAAGCCTCACCCAGGTACCCGTGAGTCGGGGCGTGCAGCCAGCAGCGCTGCCACTGCTGTAGCTATCACCCAGTTGGCTGGCAAGCCTGCTTGGGAGCTAATCCATCTCCTGCCCTTTCTCTTTGCTCCTCTCCTTTCTTGCAAGTTGCTGTGTGTTCCTGGGGAACCCATAAAGCCCTGTTATCCCCACGTGGTTCCCTTGTGCCCCTCCGCTTGGTTTCACAGCGCTGCGAGTGTACAATGCCGGCTCCAAATAGCTCCAGCTAGCTCAGGGCAGTGCTGGTGTGGCTGGCAGGCTCCCAGGGGCCATATCTGGATGACAGTGAGCTTAGCTGGGCATTTGGGAGTCTGGGTTTTAATTGCTCTGCAGCTCCCCACGCGCTGTCTGGAGAGGCAGCAAGTGGAGCTTGTGGTAGCTGGGTCACAGCCTTCTGCACGCACACCCCCACACCCCGTGTTAGCAAAGCCTTGCAGGAGGATGGGGGTGAGTTACCCCCCCCCTGCTGCAGTGAGGGGTGCCGTGCATGGTTTGCAGCAAGGCCTGTCTGCAGGGTAGCTCACAGCACCCAACAGGAAGGGGAAATACTTTCAGTTCCAACATTGCAGCTGCTCAGGATGGTTTATCTGCCTCCTGCAAGAAACAGATCTTGCAGAAAGCAGCTGAAATCTTCTGGCGCCGGAGGACAAAGGAAACCCCAGCTGTTGGCTCGAGGGGGATGCTGCCTGGGGATGTCTGTCTTGCTTTCCAGGAGACTCTCTCTCTGTGGGTAGATGATTTTCAGGGATTTTTAAACCTGGTCCCTGTTAGCTGTGGCTTGGATTGGGCGCTGCATCCTTGTGTCTGTGCACGCTGCACGGATCTCTTGGCAAATACCCCTTTGCCTGCAGTGCCAAACCCAGGCACCTCTCCCTGGTGTCCTCATGCCAGTGTGGAGCAGAGCTGGGCTGGCTGGAAATGCAGTCTGCTCTGGCTTTCCTCCTGAGGGGCAGGAAACTGTGGGATGGGAGGTTGTGTGAATGACAAAATCTCTCCACCTTTCCAAAGCTGGATGGGAGAGGGGACCTTGCTGAAAGCTTGCCCACTGCAGCTGGATGGAGCCCCAATGTGTCTGACTCTCTCTAATGCCTGCTTCCTTGGGCAGGCATCCTGTTTTGCTTTATTATTTTTTTATTTTTGAGGGGGGTTGGTTGATTTCAGACTGTCTGGTTTTAGGGCTAATCCAGGCCTTTCTGGGCTGGTGGCTTCATTCTGTTGTCCAGCAGCAGGAGCTGAGTTCCCCAGGCCTGAGCCAGCGATGGGTGGGGGTCCCTGCATCCTGTCAGGGTTCTCATTCCTCCAGTCCCACCCTGCCAGGCAGGTCTGGAGACAGGAGACAGCCTTTGGCATGAGGCAACTGCCCAAAAGCTGTGCCAGGCTTTTTCCTGCTCACATGAACGACAGAGCAGAGGCGACTCGTAGGAAGGACCCAGTAATGGAGGTGGTTTGGCAAAGATCTCCCTGAGTGATGTTCTACCACTTAGTTTTTCTTGGTTTTGTGGATTTTCTCTTTGTGTGTCTAGCCCATAAGAGTGCTAGTCTGAAGCCCAGAGGCTGCCTTGTGGGAGAGCAAAGCACTTTGGAAGCGGGCACAGCAATGGTGTGCTGTTATCTTTTTAAATAATCCCATTTTACATATCTTTGGTGGCTTCCTGTAAATGCATTAATATGCTGAGCTGGCCTCAAAAGGAAGTATTTTTGGCCTCTGGGTCTTTGTATTTTTTGAAAAAAAAAAAAAAAGAAAGAAAAGTGGTGTGACCCAAATTGAAAATGGTTGGTAAGGAAAGAGGGTTTTCAGTTTGAATCCGAGCTGGTGTCCTGGTGTCTCATGTCAGCCTGTCTCCATCCTCAGATCGAGCTGGCCATTCTTCGTTTCCCCTACGAGTCGTGGGGCACCCCCTTCCAACAGCTCAAGCAAGTGGTGGAGGAGCCTTCACCCCAGCTTCCCACCGACCGCTTCTCCAAGGAGTTTGTGGACTTCACAGCGCAGTGGTGAGTCTCCATCAGGGACTGGGGGCTTCTCCCAGCCTGGCTGAAGAGGAGCCCTGATCCATGGGGGTTGGAGCAAAGAGTGGGGCTGGGTTTGTCATCCTTTTGGAGCCTGTTAACTCCCCACCTCACTGTACAGATGCTGCTGCTCAGCCATGGCAGGAAGCTCTGCCCAGACTGGTTTTTCGCTCTGCCTGACTCACCCAGGCTGGTTGGAAGGTGCAGGGGTTTCTCTTCCCTTTTCATTGTAGTCACTGCTGAAATTTTGGTGGTTTCTGGCAAAGCAGCAATGAAACATGAACAAACCCCTGGCAGCATCTGGGTGCTGCTGGGTGAAAGCTGATTTGTGGTTTTGTGGGCACTATGTAGAGTAGCTGCTCCCCTCGGGGTGTCTTGTCTGCTCCCTGCGTGGTGCTTGCAGCTGCCAGCCAGGGGATGAGCCCACCAAGGCTCAAACGACCCTTGAGATGATCTCTCCACCCTATAGATGGTGGGAAACCATCTCCTCTTTGTTCTGGTCTGTGTGGACAAGGCTGTGTGAGGCAGACTGCAGTGAGCTCCTTGGCTTGTGCTTTTTGTGGTGAAGCACCATCAGTTGGCCTTTCCCAGTTACCTGCCTGGCTGCTTTGCTGGTGGTTCAAAACTGCCTTGCCAGGGAGGGTGAGGAGTGGGTGCTGCCCATAAGAAGGGTGTCACATGGCTCAGAAAGGGGGGAGGTCCTTTGTGATAGACCACATCCAGCAAATAAAAATAAATAAAAGAGATCCCACAGCCTCTCCCAATTCTTTCTGTCTTCCAGCTTGAGGAAGAACCCTGCTGAGCGAATGAACTATTTAGAACTCATGGTAAGTGCAGAGCTGCTTCTGCTGGTCTGTATCATGACATGTTTCAGAGGTCAAATGAGTGGCCCAGCAGGTCCAGGGGACATGGGGTGAGGGGACATGTGGGTGATTTTTCAGGCACGGAGTGGGATGGATGTAGTGTTGATTTCATGGCTGTTAAGATCAGGGTTTCTAGGTGTTTTCTCCCTCTGGCCTATTTGCTCTTGACAAGTAGAGACCTCAAATGATGGTAGGACAGCTGCCAAGGTGTGGGGTCCATGGGGAGCCCATAGGTTCATAGGCTGGGGTAACCTATGGGGTCATAGCCCATAGATTCATAGGTTCATTCAACCCCAGCAGGTTGAACCTTGAACCACTGTACCCAAAAGTGTTAGTTGATCTTCAAACTAAAGGCTGGTGTCCCATGGGAAGGAGGCTGGTGTCCACCTCCTCCCCAGCACCTCTCCAGCTTCGGGACATTCCCCGGGGACTGCTCTTGGGTTTGTCTGTCCTTGGGTGTGAGCTGATGTTGTCTTGTGTCTTGTTGGCAGGAACACCCTTTCTTTACCTTGCACGATACCAAAGAGACTGACATGGCCTCCTTTGTGACAGAGATCCTGGGGGAGGACTCCTAACTCAGACCTCAGGGCGTTGTGTGGTCCCCTCCATCCTGCCTTCCCACAGAAGAGCGAATGAGGACTCCAGTTAACAGTGGTTTGCACAAATCCTGCTTCCCCAACCCATGGGCATCTCTGGCTCCATCCGGCCTCACAGTCTCTTTTCTCTGTAAATGAAATCCCACAGGATGAGCCTTTGGAAGCCAGCACCTTCCCAACTAAGCCACGGGGACTGAAGGCTCAGGAGTTCCCCGCTGACACCAGCGTATCCCTCCCGGGGAGAGGACCGTGCCCGTGGCACCTGAGCAGGGCCAGGGCAGAGGGTGCCAGAGGGCATCTCCCCTCCCCAGCAGCCTGGTGCACAGCACAAGGGGGGGTGTGTTTCTTCACTGCCTGAGGAAGGCAGAGAGAAAAAAATGCTGCTGCACTTGTCCCCCTCTTCTTCCCTGCCTTCCCACAGCCCCTTCCCCAGAGCTTGGTCTCACTCGCCTTCCCTTTGTGCCTGGCTCTCTGCCCCCAGGAGCTGTCTGGGGGGCTGTGGGGCCCCCTGGGCACACCACTGTTCATAGCAGAGGCTGTTCAATCCCTGGCCTGACATCTTAATGACCTTTTGAGGCAGCACAAGACAAGGCATCCACCTCCCTCAATCGATACGCCGTTCCCTTGGGGGAAAGGGGAAGGGGAAAGCATTTTTTGATGACCCCACCTTGATGCAAGCTGCGACCCCCACACTCCCCTCACCTGCCCACAGGACTTCACCCAGCTCAGTGCTCCCTTCACCACGCAAGCACGAGGGGACACGGGGAGACAGGCAGGTCCCTGGGGTGCTGCCCCTCTCCCCTCCAGCCTTGGGCTGGCTGAGAGGACACATCCCTCCTCTGGGCATCTCCTGCCGCTTGCAGCCCCTGCTTCCACCTTCCCTGGCTCCTGGAGAAGATGTTGCTCCCACTCCCAAACCTGGAGCTCACGTAAGACCTCGCACTGTGACACCTGCTCGTTTCGGAGGCTGTACTTGTACCCCCCACATCCCAAACTGCCTTCCAACCCTCCAGCTGCCTGCCAAGGTGTCAGCCAAGATCGAACCCCCCGTGACTCCCACGGGGGCTGCTGACAGTTGTACATTTTAATGTCTATATATAATGGACTTTGTAACAATTTTCCTGGTTTTAATCTAACTTGCTATAAATTAAAGCCCTTCTGTGTGGGAGGAGGGAGGAGCAATTCCTTCCCCACTAACAAATCCACTGTGAAAACCTGATGTGTTTCCCCTCTCTCCTGGGCTGAACGCCCTGCAAGGAGCTACAGGAGCAAAAGGGGTTTCTGTCTCCTACTGTACATGATCACAGGATAAACGCACCGGCTGTGGATTTTGTTGTTGTTTTATAATAGGTTGACTTTTCAGAGGGATTTGGGGTTTTTTTTTCCCTTTTCTAATATATATTTGTGTGTGTATGTGTGTGAGCAATATATATATATTATATATTTTTAAATCAGTGATGAATGTGTGAATGTCTGGGGCCAGATTTGCTGAAATGGCTGGCATTTTTCTGGCTAAATTTGGGGTGGTGGGGAAGGGGCTGCTAGAAAACACTCTGGCCTAAGACTTTTTTTTTTTAAAAAAAAAAAAAAGAAATATGTCTATTTTCTAACTGAATCTTTTAAAAGCGTTTTCCCCTGAAATTCAGGCCTCCCAGCTCTGGATTACAGGGTCCATTTCCAATGTTCAGGGTCCCCCACCCACTGGAGAACGATGTCCCGGGGTTTGAAGTGGTGCTGGGGAGGGGGCTGCTCCTGGGGGGAAGCTGCTTCAGGGCCTGTGGATTTCAGACCTGCATCCCCCTGTGCTGGGGCATCAGGCAGCCAAGCTCTCACCCCCTCGGTGCTCTGATCCCCCTGTCACAAACCCTGGGAGAGCCAGCCTGGGCTGAGCTGCACAACCCCTGTTCAGCTTTTGGCTTGACCCTGACCCCCCTCTCTGTGCAAAATAAGGGAGTGATTGATGTTCTCCACCTCTGCCTCCTCAGCCCTGCTCTACCAACCACCCCAACACTCTCCAGGAGCACCTGCACCCTTCACCTGCTTGGTTTGGCAGCTTTGCAGCTCAGATGTACAGTTGCTTGGGGGTTTTTTTTTTCCATAGTTGGTTGCTTTGGGTTTTTGTTTTGATGTTAAGCTTTCTTTCCCCCCAACCCCCTTCTCTCCTTATCTCAACCCCCTTCCTTTACCTCCCCCTGTATTTTTGGTGCTTTGGTGATTTAATCTTTTAAAATTTTCTTTTTTTTGTTTTTTTTCCCTGTGTGTGCACTTCTCCTCCTGGAGAAAGCCCTGATTCCCCTGTGTTTTGGGGAAAGGGAGCATTTCACACACCAGGGAGGTGCCTCTGGGGTGGGCTTGGGATGCTGCAGAGGGAGCAGGGCTTTGCTGGAGAGGCGAACGCACACCTTTGTGTGCCATCTGCTCAGCTTCATTCCTCACAGCTCTTACCTCTCCCTCTGTGTCCCACACTTTCCTGTCCTGTGTCCCCTCTGCTATGGTGTGGGGGGGGGAAGGAATGGCAGCCCTTGGGGGGGTGGGAACCAGCGTGGCTTTAAGGTGGGCGTGGGTTTTGGAGCCCTCTAGCCCTGTGTTTTTGAGAACGGTCTGTACCCACTGAACCCCGTCCATGTTTTCAATAAAATTCACCCTCCAGCCGCTGCTTGTTGCCTCTTCTGTTGCCGTTTGAGCAGCAGTGGGGGGCTGCTGAGATGGGACCCCCGGGATGAGGGCTGGGGGACAGCTTGGGAAGGGTCTTGTTGGGTAACGCTGAGCCCGAGCCGGGACCCCGGTACCGCTGGGAGGGGCCAGGCTGGGGGGTGGGTGCTGCTTGGAGGGGCGGGGATGAGGGACAAGCACAGGGGT
>VZTU01034999.1:88883-102793 GCA_013400835.1 Zapornia atra
GGGATGCAGGGGGAATTGGCCAGCCCCTTTTCAGTGTCTGTGGGGACAGGACAAGGGGCAATGGCTGCAAATTGGAGCCCAGGAAGTTCTGCACCAACCTGGGGAAGAACTTTTCCCCAGTGAGGGTGAGGGAGCCCTGGGACAGGCTGCCCAGGGGGGTGATGGAGTCTCCTTCTCTGGAGAGATTCCAGCCCCATCTGGACGCTGCCCTGTGCAATATGAGCTGGGAGCTGCTTTGGCAGGGGGCTGGACCCCAGGAGCTCTCCAGGGCCCTTCCAACCCTTGGGATTCTGTGATTATCCTAGGGTACCTGGAGCTGAGAAGATGGGACTCTGCAGACCAGCCCAAACACCTGTAGCCCTGTGACACCGTGTTGCCATTGCCTGAGACCATAAACCCTGCACTGAGTTTGCACAGCCTCAGGTCCAAGCCTTGGAGGACCTGCTCTGTATGAACTTTTCTTGACCTTCCACAGGGTTTTTTTTCCTTTTTTTAAACTTATTTGTTTTCTTCTAATTGAGGCAGTAGCTACAGCTAATTTATTTTACTTCTGTTTGTATGGTGCAGCCCCAGTTTCATACAGAAAACAGCAGCCATCAGTTATTCTTTGTGGAATGAGATACTTTCTGCTCTAATATAATGATGTGGGATAGCACAATATAAGCCTGGTATGAAGGGAGAGAAATGAGCAGGGGAGATGTGGGATGTGGCAGAAGAGGACAGACATGGAGGTTGAGAGCTGAGGTCCCAGGATTAGCAGGGGAGACCCCATGGCTACAAACAACTTGGATGTGAGTACTAGGGGACAGGGATGTGTCCCCTCCTGGCTCCTGCTCCCATCTCTGGCCTGGCTGGTGGGCAGCTGTGGAGGTGGGAGGGGAGAGCAGTGCCTGTGCTGGGGTGGGGGGGGGGTGCACCCCTGGTGAGGAGGAGGGGATGGAAGAGGTTTGTTGTACTTGGGAGCTGGGGTTGTGCCAGAAAGTGTCACGAGCTGAGGAGGCAATGGGTGGCCATCAGCTGTCTCTACAAGGGGTTCCTTCCCATCTGGTGAATCCCAAGCCACAAGAATTAGGGTAACTTTTCTTGCCTTTGATGAAATCAACACTCAGGTCACTTCTTTCTGCTGGCTCATCCTGATCAACAATTTGTATGGGGGCTCAGGAGAAACATTCAGCACAACTGACTCTACCAGAAGTCCCAGGAAAGGATTTTACCTGAAGCCCTCGGGTCCTGAGCACTGAGGTCACCCCAGAGGACACCTAGTTATATTATCCTTGGAAGTGCTTTGCTGATCATCCCACTGGAGTGAAAGGTGAAGGCACAGCAGCTTTGCATGGTTGCCAGGGAGGGCTGGAGAGTCAGCTCTCTGGAGCGAGGAATTGGGCAACCTTGTGTAGCTCCAGGCCTGGAGGTTGGTGGCCCTGCCTGTGGCAGGGGGGTTGGAGCTCTGTGATCCTTGGGGTCCCTTCCAACCCAGACCATTCTGTGATTCTGCTGTTCTCTAAGGGAATAATCCAGGCTCCCAGGAATGCTGGGATGGAATAAACAAAAGGGAACAGGAGAAAGAAACTTGGGATTTCTGTAAGGCTTCCAGTCCCCAAGGCACTTGATTCCCTCCAGTAGCTCACTGTAGTATCTAGAAGTTGATCTATCCATCCAAAAGGCTAGGAAAAAGGGAGACTGGGCAAATCCACTGCTCTCCCTTGAATGCCCCTGACTTCTTTGGAGCTTTTTCATTCTCACATTGTATTTAAGGCCCCAGACTAAGACGCAAGACTGCTCATTTCAAAGACTCTCAGTTGCTTGCCTTTCAGTGCTGATTGTTCTCCCTGCCCCCCATTTATACCTTATTTCCATAGCTCACTCCTTGAGGGGTGCCAAAATACTCAAACCATGGGAAACAAACCTAAGAAGACCCAGGCTGGGTTTCCCTGTGGCTGCAAGTCAGCAGATTTATGGGGGTTTTCAGCTGATTTCTACTCCAGTGAAAGGAAAACCAGACTTGATCTCTGTTTTCCAAAGTTTCTGACACTAATTGAAGGTAGCATCTCCTCTCTGTGGGCATGCAACTGTGGTTTAATGCCTCTAATCTCCTTGGATGCACTTGTTTGGGTTAATTACACTACCACTTGTCAACAGCAATTCTGCCACGTTGGGTTGGGTTTTTTTTCCCTCAATGTTTTTTTCCTGGTCAGTTTTTAACACCTGATTGCTCTGGCATCTCCTGTCACTGCTGAGCTCGGGCAGGACACACAGCACCTGAGCACTTCAGGCACCCAGCCTGGCTTCAGCTGCTCAGCTCCAACCCTGCTGAGCAGGCGGTGTGCAGGGTGTGGATGTGTCTGTTGGTGTCAGAGGAGGATCGTGTTGTGCTCAGGATGTCTTGAAATCAATACAGGGAGATCTGATCAAGAGCAAGTGTAGAGTCTGGCACCTGGGGAGGAATAACTGACTGTATCAGTACAGGCTGGGGGTGACCTGCTGGAGAGGAGCTCTATGGAGAAGGACCTGGGGGTCCTGGTTGATGACAGGTTGGCCAGGAGCCAGCAGTGTGCACTGGGGGCTGAGAGAGACAATGGGATCCTGGGGGCATCAGGAAGAGTGTGTCCAGCAGGTCACAGGAGGTGATCCTCCCCCTCTGCTCTGCCCTGGTCAGGCCCCACCTGGAGTGTTGTGTCCAGTGCTGGGCTCCCTGGGATAAAAAAGACAGGGATCTCCTGGAGAGAGTCCAGAGAAGGGCTACGAAGGTGATTAGGGGCCTGGAGCATCTCCCCTGTGAGGACAGGCTGAGAGAGCTGGGACTGTTCAGCCTGGAGAAAAGAAGACTTAGGGGGGACCTAATTAGTGTTTATCAATATCTTAGGCATGGGATGCAGGGGGAATTGGCCAGCCCCTTTTCAGTGTCTGTGGGGACAGGACAAGGGGCAATGGCTGCAAACTGGAGCACAGGAAGTTCTGCACCAACCTGGGGCAGAACTTTTCCCCAGTGAGGGTGAGGGAGCCCTGGGACAGGCTGCCCAGGGGGTGTGGAGTCTCCTTCTCTGGAGAGATTCCAGCCCCGTCTGGACGCCGCCCTGTGCAATATGAGCTGGGAGCTGCTTTGGCAGGGGGTTGGACCCCAGGAGCTCTTGAGGTCCCTCCCAACCCCTGTGAGTCTGTGATTCTGTGATGCATCCTCGTAGCCCTACAGCTGCAAAGCTGCTTCCCATCTGCATGCAAGGGGAGGCCCATAAACCTAACACTCACAGCATGTGTCAGTCCTTGTGCTTGAGTCTTAAGATGATGCTATTTTCTACTTGTCCCATTGCTGCATCCCCCAAAGATGTTTCTCTACTTCCATATCTATGTCTACAGCTGGGCCTGGGCTGCCTTTAACTAACACCAAGTCTGGTTTATGCAATTCATTTTGCTCATCCTTTAACAGAGGTTCCTGAAAAAGAATCCACTCTTTCCTCTTGGCCTCCTCTGCCAGAAGTTCACACAATTGATTATGTCTTTTGATTCTGGCATCCTGGACCGCTGGACAATACCCAATTATATGGGAGCTGGTTTCATTCTCTGCTTGACAATGCCAAGAGGATTTAATTTGTGTCCCTTGTCTACCTCTTGCCAGAAATTCTCTTGTTGGGTAGATGTTAGCTCTGAGCTGTAATGCAGCGATGAGCTCTCTGGGAGGTATTTCCTTGGCCATGAAAGTGACAACAGCATCCATTGCTGCTTTAAACATGGTGGTGGGCTTCTTCAGATCTAAGTAACTGGTATTGGTTTGGCCAAGTAGGGTTGAGCAATGGCTTCCCCCCCAGGCCTTAGACTGGTGGGACTTGGGTGGAAGTGGCTGAACAATCCTCCAGTATGGCTTGGAGATGGAAGAGACCCATGACAGTAAACTGCCAGGGGAGGATGGAGGGTTGTAGTTGTGGAGGGTAAGTGAGGGCAAAAAAGAGACCCCTGCCAAATTCCCTGTGTTAACTCAGTGCAGAAGATAGCAACAAGACAAGAGACCTGAGTGACAGAACGTTGCCAAGCCATGCAGCTGTCAAACAGACCAGTGCTGACCCTGGAGGAGTCTGGAAAGGAAACTGTGAGGTGAAGGAACTGAAGTGTAAGGTGACAGCTAGAAATAGAAGGGACCAAGTGATATTTGTATCAGAGGTATCACGGGGAAGGAATGAAGAAATCCAACCCTCACATACCCAACTCCTCATGCTCAAGCCTTTCCCCTTAAACCCAGCACAAACTGACTTAATGGCTCTTCTCAGCTAACCTCAAGAGGGGACAGAGTGGTCATAGTAGCTGGGCACTTACACCAGTCCACTGGTTTGGTTCAGATCACTAATGAGCTAATTAGTTGCTATGGAAATGCAATGTGGGAGAACTTTGGGGAGGAGAAATTATAGGTAATTTTTATTTGTTTGGGCCCTGTTCCTATAGCAACAGGAGAACTTGTCACCAAGTACCAGTTGGTTTCCATGGAGTTGGCTGCTAGTTCTGGGTTATTAATGCCTCCAAGCATAAAACAGGGTGACTTACCTAGTAGGACTTGTGGGTCTTCCTCCAATAAAGGAAACTTTGCATTTGGCCAAACTCCCAGCCTTGCTCTTCCACTGAAGTGAGCATGCTTCTAGAAGTTGGGTAGGAGCTTTCATCATCAACAGATACAGTGCTGGAAGGATCCATTCGATTCCCTTTCCTTTGAATTCAAGGCATTCTGGACTGAATAATCCATCACTGCATCGCTTGCTCTTCTCTCAGCATTGCCTGATTTTTTAATTGGATTTTCTCTGGGTTCAGCTTCCAGATGCTTGGGTTTGATCTGCCTTTCTCTGCTAAATTAAAAAGTCTTTTAGCACCTGGCAGTTTTGCTGTAAAAGGACTTACTGTAATTAAGTCACTTCTCATCTCACCACAACTGGTTCTCCTGAACGAGGCCGTTTTTTCCCCCTTCAGCTCCTCTCTGTGAGGCATGGCTGGTTTTTGAACAAAAGGGAGGTGGTCTCTGCTCTGCAGCAGTGTTGGAGGGCTGTCGAGGGACCTCTCCAGACTCCTGCAGAAGCTGAGCCTTGGAACCAGACCAAACGCTCCTGAACACTAAAGAGTCTGGATTTGGGAGAGAGATTGGTTTTATGCTAGGTTATAATTTCCCTCCCACCAGCTAACTCCTCAGCCTTTCTGAGGTGATAATTACCCAGTAGGAGCTAAAATCTCTCTCTCCTCTCCCCACTTATCAAACCACGATCCCCTTTGAAGCCATCATCCAGTTCTTTCCAAAGCATCCTAACCGATTCCTGCAGCCCTGTGAAGCTCAGAGGGATGTCGTGCAGCCTCTGTTGGCTTTGAAGGTGGTGCAATAGAGACCACTTCTCCCTGGGGAGAGGCACCACGCCAGCTTTGAAGGCAAATAAGGTGATCAGCATGAGGATGAACCTTAAATGATATTTGGCTGAGCGTACCACGCAGTCGGAAGGGAGGCATGAAGCAACCAGCTAGCAAAGGGCAGCTACTCATAACCAGCCCTTCTTCAAATCTCTTGGCAAGCTTTGCTTCTGGCCTCACAGCTCTGCATGCTGTGCTCACAGCTGCTCCTTCACCATTGGGGAGGCACAGCCCAAATGCCTCAAAAGGAGGGTGCTGGGGAGGGTGGAGGAGGAGTTGGAGATGAGGGCTGGCTGGGGAGTTGGGTGGGGAGTCCTAAGCCATTGATGTGGGGTCTGGCTGGAAAACCTGGAGAACTCAAACCTTCAAGGTGGAAGAAAGGCTTAATCCAAGTGTGCTTGGATCCCCTTAGTGCCTCTTGAATTACAGATAAATGATGTTAGAAAGCCCTCTGCAAAACCTGTCTGCGTTCTTTCAGGTGTTTCTTTCCAGTGGTGACACCCATGGGACAGAGCCTTGGGAAATGCTGCACTTGGGCAGCCAGTGACACTGGCTTTAGCATTGAGACTGGCTGTTGGATGGGGAGTGTCATCTGGATGAAGGGGGCACATCCAGCATACCAGGAACCCAACTCCAGGCTGGGAATTCAGGAAGGGGATGTGGAAGATGAGAGCTGCAGGTGCCCAGGACATGGTGTACTGGCAAGACCCCTGCCCCAGGACAGACCTCCGGGCTCTTTCTGCCCATATCAGTGTCTTGGCTATAAATAACAGTGATGCTCTTAGTGGTCATCTCCAACCCAGCTGCAGCCCATGACTCATGGGCTTCCTGTCTGCAGCAACGCTACTGGCTGACTCATGGCTACAGAGGAGTGTTTTGTCCAGACCCCAGAGGTTTTTGGTTTCACCAAAGACCATCGTGGATTTGCAAAGAAGAGGTCTCCCTTTCAGGGCTCTCAGATCTGGCTGCCATCCTGTGAAGACACACAGCAGGTGGTGCTTTGTCCCTAGGTTCACCTGGTTCTCCTCCTCTCCTTCCATTGCTTGTGGCTGGCAAGAAATGCTTCCTGCCTTGGTTTGATCTGCAGCTCTCCCAAGCATAGCTTTGCTTCTGGAGTCCCCACTCAACGTTCCAGCCTTCCTGAGCCTGGAGCAGCCATGGATCTGCACTAGAACCAGCATGTGGCCTCAGCGAGGGGTGGATAGGCAGCTGGTGTGGAGCTTATTCAGCCAGCCAGGAGCTGCTTGAAATAGCATCTGCACAAGTCCCAAATGCCTGGGAGACCAGCCTCTGGGAGATGGCTATGGCACTGAGGACAGCACACCTAGGATGCTTTGCTCTGAGCATCTGTCCCCATCATGGCAGAGGGGAGAAAGGATGACATGTCCCATGTCGTGAGGCAATAAGGCTGGGTGCCAGCTGAGGCAGCCTTGCTGGACTCCTTGGGGATGTGATTGTTCCTGTCGTGTCCATGCAGGTCTCCCCTTCTTCACCCCACACCCATGTTCTGAGGGGACATGGTGGAGCCACCTTGGAGGGGTGTGACAGCAAAGGTGCTCTTGGCCAGCGAGGCCACCAGCCCTGTGGCTGGAGTGCTGTGGTGAGCACTGGAGATACCGCCCAGCTCTGTGGTGAGGGTGGTGGGAGGAGGAAGCAGTGTCTGGTTTTATGACACACAAGCACATGCTTTTAATTTGAGTAACCTTCTCCTGGGAGAGCAAGGAGCCTTCTGTTGCACCCTGTGCTCCTGGGGAAGTCTGTGGGAGAGCCACGGGGGCCATGGGTGTTGTGTCCCAAGGCATAGCAGCTACATCTCATCTGTGAGAGCTGGCAGTGGGAGGGTGGCAACAGAGGAGTTATGTGGTGGGACAAGCCTGGGTGGCTTCTCTTTGCCACCTAGCAGCTCTGCCACGACTGGGACCAGGCAGGTTTGTGTTGTTCTCCACAAAGTAGGCAAGACCTGTTTGGGTATGATGTTCCAATCTCCTGCTGCAGATTTCTGCTCTCCCCAGCCCTTTGGGATGCTTTCAGCCAGCCCTGCTGGGGACAGGTTGGATCAGTCCCAGATGAGAAAGCCCTTTATCCTCTAGGAACAGCCAAGGCAGACACCAATGCTGCAGAGCAGAGAGCAAAAGCATCTTGAGAGCTGAAGGACTTGCTGGCAGCCTCTTCTCTGTGGCAGCCTCCTCTCTGTGGCAGCCTCACTGGCTGTGGCAAAGAGGAGGTTGCATCTGCAAAGGGCTGTAGCTCCAGCAGTCTCCCATCCACTCCCTGTCTGCTGGTGGCCTTGCCTTGCAGGGAACATGTCTTTCCAGGTGAGCATGGGAAGGTGTTTCCTGTGGAGCCACTAACCAGCAGTTGAGCAAGCAACCTTCAATGCAGGTTTTCCTACTTCCCCAGCCCTTTCCCTACTCTTGATCCATCCACAGGGAAACAACTTCTCTGAGCTGCTGATGCTCCCCAGCTCCTCAGCCTCACCCATGGGAGGAGTGGACACGCGGTGGTCAGCTCTGGGCTCTGGTAGCAGGAGAGGGTGGCTCTGAAGAGGTGAGATCTTTCTCTGCCAGTGCTTTGGAGGTAGGAGCAAGAGGAGAGCTCCAGAAGCCATCTTCAGGGTGTTGAGAAGGAAGGACCTGAGTGAGTGTGAGTCCATGTGGGTGAGTTGGGATGGGACAGGTAAGTGTGCAGCCATGCTTCACCTCCTGACAGCAGGCTCCTTGCCTGCCAGGAAGGTGGAAGTTCAAAGGGATGATTTCCATGCCTGCTGAAGGTGTCCTACAGGTTTGGGGAACAAACCAACTATCTCACACAGGACCAGGAAGGGTTGGGAGGAAACCAGGTGTTTTTCTCTAGGGCTGGTCTCCTTGTCCACTTCCAATGGCGAAGGGAAGAATGGATGTGGTGGCCTGGGGATTAACTAAGTGCTTGAAGGGCCGTGGGGTGGTTTTCTGGTCTACCTTGGGGTGCAGCAACGTGCTCCAGCCCCTGAGCAGGGCTTTTCTTTCCCAGCTGCACAAGAAGGCAAGAGCAGCCATCTGCTTATGCAGGAACTGTTCCTGCAAAGGGTTCCCCTTGCTCTGCCCAGCCCCAGCGTGCCAGCAGCTTTGCTGTGCTCGTTGCTGGGGGCTGTTTGTGGATGTAGGGATGTGATGGGACTCACTGGACTTTTGGTCACCAACAGGGATTTTTTTTTACTCTGTGTATGGACAAGTCATTTTGTTTCTCCTCTAACTGGCAGGGCAGGTTGTCCTGGGGCTGGTGGCTCCCTGTGTCTGTGCCAATGAGGTGCTCACAGTGTCCGGGGTCAAGAGGTGCTGCTGTGTGGCTCTGACTCTGGGAAGGACACGTGTCCCATCTCTAGGACACCCTGCTTGGTTCTCCCTTCTCCATCCTGCTTAAACTTTCATCACCAAATCACCTCCTGCAACAGAACAAACATCCTCTGCAAATAGTCTGCCCCAGATGGGGTTTGTTTGAGCAAATGGATGTGCACCAGCTGCAGAAGATGGTGTGGCAGGGTGCTGGGGTGGGGGTACCTCACCCTGCCCTGCCCTGGGCTTTTCCCCATGGCCAGGAGATGCCTCAGATCCCCCAATCTCTTGACCAGTGCTTGGAGCTGGGGAGGTACAGGGAGTTTGGTTTTGCTGTGGGAGAGACATGAGAAAATAGGTCTTGTGGTGGCAGAAACCCTGATGGACCTGGGGAAGGAGGGAGAGAGGAGGCTTCTGATCCTCTCTGGGGTGCTTTTTGCCTCTTCTTGAGCTGTTCTGTCCTCTGCCATCAGAGCAGCTGGGGTTGAAAATGGACAATGTTGAGTTGCTGTCCAGGGCCTCACCTGGAAAACCTCAAAGCAAATGGCCATCTGTGTTTCCCAAGAAAACAATGCTCCTTTTGGAAGCCCTGAAGTGCTTCGATGCCCTTGAACGTTTCTTTGCTCTCCTGTAATTATTGCCTCACTTTGTGCTGAATTGGTAAAGAGCTCCTGTTGCCACAGAACCTCATTTTTTCAGGTGAATCACCATTATCTGATGTTTTTTGCTGCTCTGACTTCAGCAGTGGGCCGTGGGAGCTCACAGCAGCCAGGGCCATGACCAAGGGAAGAGAAGATGACTTCCTGACCTCATTAGCGCTGGGTCCGATTCATTAAGAGCAAACACCCAGAGGAGGAGGTGTGCTATCCCTGCATGCCCTGTGCTTTGCCATCAGCCAGACCAGGGAGCCAGGCTGCCTGCGGTGCTGAGCTCTAGTCTGGGGATTGGGGTGGGGGGTGGGGTGTCCCTTGCCCATCTCCAGCTGCCTGGGAGACAGGAGCCCTTTGCTCGCTGCAGGCAGGCAGGACCCAGGAGCAGCTTCCTCATCTGGGAGCACCTTTTTGAGGACAAACTGCAAATATGTCTGAGGGTCTGTCCTGAGCCCTTTCCTGGCTGAGCTGAGTGGGGCCAGCCAGGATGGAGGGAGATATCTCCCCCCAGCTATGTCTGCTGGCTGTGGGTGATGGATGTCACTGAGCTGGGCAGCTCTTTATATTTATAAATCATAGCAGAGCAGGGCAGCACTTACCAACCCCTGAGCCTTCCACCTACCTGGCAGTCAGACCCAAACCTGAGCTGCCCTCTGCCCTGGCCTCGATTCTGCTTCACTGCCAGCAGACGGGGCTGCTCTTATTTTTACTAGAGCATTTCTAGATTACAGCAAGTGGCAGGAGAGTGATTTGTGATGTATCGGGTTTCCTGCCCTTTCTCTTATAGCCCTGGCTTAGAAAAATATACTCCCTTTGGGACTGCTTCAGTTCCATCTGCGTTGGCCAGTTCAAATCCCTCTTTATTATTTGTATTGAGGAGGGCTTGGGAACGCTCGCTGCCTCGTGGTACCAGTGCCCAGCAAATGCCAGTCCCTGCTGTGGCTCCAGGGTGAGGAAGGCTGATTTCTATCCCTGGGGAGAATAGGGGGGTGCCCTGGGTACAGCTGGAGGTGAGAGCCTGGCCATCAGTCAGTCAGTCCAGGTTTGCAGACTCTGTTACGCCCCGTGTACACTCTGCCTTTACTTTGGGGTCTCAATCTCACTGCCTTTATAAATATCTCCCACTCATCAGGGAAGCTGCTGGCTTTGGTGCATGGCATGAAGCTGTTTTCCATGGGGAATGCCATCTTGGTGGGCCAGGAGCCTTGTGCACCCCCAGCTGTGGTGGGCATGGGGCTGGTGGAGCCAGGAACTGCTGCAGGCCTCACTGCCTCCCTGTGTTGGGTGGTGTGGGCCTGGGGCTGGTCTGCAGCGCCAGGATCCCCGTCACATCAAATGAGCAATTAGCTGAGGCTGATGAAAGCATCTGAGAGCAGAGCTCTCTTGCAGAAAGGAACACAGGTCATAGCTGCTGATCCCCACCAGCCAGCACACTGTGATCTGCCTCTCTCTGGCTTCTCTCTCCGCAACATCTCAAAGGGCTTCACAGCTCTCACCAAATTAAGCTTTTACTGGGGAATCAAGATTTCTTTTTTTTCCCCCATTAGGAAGAAAGAAATCTGCTTCCCAGGCAGGGAAACAGGAGGACAGGATGAGATGAGAGGTTCACCCAAGCCTGTATGATACCTCAGTGGCAGATCTGAGTCCCAGCCTGCAGCAAGGCTGCAAATCTTCCTGCTAATCTTTGCTTTATTGTAGAGGACTAGGGGGTTTTTAGTGGTCCTGTTTAGATTACTCATTCATTTTCTTCTCCACCTTGGCAGAATCAATTTCCTTTATTAGCTCTAGACTTCCACAGCGGTGACAAAGCTACCAGAAGATCCCTTCCCTCTGCAGGCCTCCCTCTTAAAAAAAAGAGTGAAGCATCCTTAGCTTGTGTGAGTGGATGCAACTATATTTCCTAGAGCTAAAGGTGCCGCTTCTCCCCTTTGAGAGCACTTCAAGCACTTACACTCCAGCTTTTGAGAGTCATAGCACAGATCTCGTGGAGAGCCAAACATTTCCAGGACCTTAGGGAAGACAGAAGCAAGGGAGGACAGGCAGAGGATGCCATCAACCCCCTGGGGCATGCAAGGAAAGGAGAAGGCATGTTGCAGGATGAGAGAGCTGGGCTGAACCAGTGCTAAGGACAGCCCTGAGCAGGTTGGGTCTGCTGATGGCTGGCTGTAGCCCTGTGCCATGCTGGGGCCTGGACCGCTGAGCTGGAAGGAGCCCAGAGAGAGAAAATTGGCTGGCAGAGGATCCGGCAAGAAGTAAAGTGCTTGTTGCTTGGGCAGGAAATTGCTGTGTCTCCCAGAGCTTATGGCTCTGCTAGAGGTCCCCTTGGCCAGGGATGGCATGGGCAGTGCTGTGTGCCCCAGCCCAAGTGCTGCCCGTCACCACCCACAGAACCACATCTCAAAACCACCCGGGAAGTGCGAGTCCAGGCTGTGGTCACCTGCAAGGGGACGATGCTGCAGTGTCCCGGCATGGCACAGCCCTGAGCTCAGCTCCCAGTGCCACAGTCCCTGCACACACAGGCTCTCAGCACAGGGCAACATCCTCTCTTCTTGGCTGGCAGCCAGCGTGACCAGGCGGCAGCGCTGGGGTGGCTGAGACGCTTCTGCGATGGAAGGACCTGGCTTTGGGTCTGATCCTGGCCTGGCACAGCTCTGCTAATGCAGCTCCTCTGGAGCAGAGCCAGCAAAGCCAGGGGTGGAATTTCACCTTTCCCCACAGAGGGAGATGCTCAGAGGCTTGAATGTGTGCAGGCATCAGCTCTCTTCTGCTCAGCTGCTGCCGTGAGGCCCCAAGCCAAGCGGCAAAGGGAGCTGCTTGCCCAGCACAAGTGGTTGGGTCGGACCAGTGTGTGGCACAAACACGGTGCTCGGCCTCCCAACAAACACTTGGGAATAAAAAGCCCTGCATGCTGCAGGCATGGCACAGACAAATACAGTGGGCTGTTGGTTGGGATCAAGAGATGCATATAGAAGCCATGGCAGGGTGGGTGGGCAGAGGACAAAGTACAGCTTGCAGCTGGGAGCAGCCTGCATCCAGCCACTCTACCCTGAGCTGTTCCCTGTGAGCATCTGCTGCTCCAGCCAAAGGTCAAGACCAGGCAGGGAGAGGAAAACCTTGCCTGCATTTAGTGTTTTTTATAGAGAAGCAGGGAAACTGAGGCACTGTGAATGTAGAAACATAGATGGTTTGGGTTAAAAAGGATCTCAAAGCCCATCTAGTCCCAACCCCTGGCATGGGCAGGGATACTCTCCTCTAGCCCAGGGCGCCCCAAGCCCCATCCAACCTGGCCTTGAACCCTGCCAGGGATCCAGGGGCAGCCACAGCTGCTCTGGAGCCATCAGGAGTAGGGCAACCATATTCCAGGTGTGCTGACAGTCATGCCAGGAGTTTCTCTGAAGTGCTTGGATTCCCTTGGCTTACATTGCCCTTTTTCTTCTCCCTCCTCTGGACTAAGGGGGTCAGGGACAAGGTGCAGCCCCTTCATAAAAAAACCTGATAACTTCATGTTCATAACCCAGGTATGTGGCAAAAATGTTTGCAAGATGGAAAGGGTCTGGGGAGGCTGGTTTCCATGAGAAGCTCTTGGATGCTGAAGGACCCAGACATGCCAAAAAATCCAATGGCTGTAGCAGACCCAGAGATCCAGCAGGTTTGAAGCCGCAGAGGTGGGTAATTTTCCAAAGGGGTGGAAAGGAGATTTGTTTGGGGGGGGGATTTCCCTGGCAGTTATACCATCCCTCTAAGAAATGGGGTGCCAGTCTGAAGGAAGGGGCTCCAATCCAGCTTTCACCCCCCTCATTAAGCAGGAGGAGAAAATAACAAAAGCACAATGTCCCATCAAATTTAATTAACAGGGGAAAAAAGAGAAAAAAAAAGCTTTTTCAGAGTTTGGGTCCTCAGAAAGGATGTTTTATTCATGGCTCAGCAGGGAAGTGCTGGTGGTGCCATTAATTATGGGAGCTGCCGGGTGCTACGCCTGCTCCGGCGAGCTGGGCTCATCTTTATCATCCTGACACCCCGAGTGGGAAATCGGGGCGGCGTGGGGAGCCCATGGGGCCAAGATGCCAGTTTGGGCCAGTTGTGAGCCCCTCTTCTCCACCCTGCAACCAGGAGACTGGAACTGCAACTGGATCTCCTCAGCTGTCCAGCGGGTCCTGCCGCCTCACGCCACGCTCAGGGGATGAGCATTGCCTTGCCAAAAGGCCGGGGGGGCAGCATGGAGGTCAGGGGATGAGCATTTGTGGTGGTTTAGCCCTGGCTGGAGGCCAGGTGCCCACCAAAACCAGTCTTTTACTCCCCTTTCCAGGTGGACAGGGGAGAAAAGATATATTAAGAGGCTTAGGAGTCAAGATAAGGACAAGGAGAGATCATTTTATCAGCGACGATATGGGCGAAACAGACTCAACACAGTGCAGGAAAGAACTATTCTAATTTATTACACTGCACTAGAAAGAACAGTGAAGAACCGGAGTCAGGAGTGCAATCAAATCTTAAAACCAATGCAACCAGATCTTAAAACACATTCCCCCCACCACTCCCTTCTTAGCAGACTTTAATCAGAACCTTGCTCCCTTCT
>VZTU01034999.1:103291-120645 GCA_013400835.1 Zapornia atra
TCTTCTCACTCCCTTCTCCGGTGGCAAAATGCAGCTGCTTCTGGTTTGTTTTCTCCTATATGTGATTCTCAGAGGCGCTCTGACTATCTCTCACTGGCTTGGCCCCGGTCAACAATGATTCTGGCCTTGGATTGTTTACATTTGGGAGCTCCAGAGAATTCCTGCAGCTCCTCACAGCAGCCATTTTGTGCACCCCGGTTCTTTTCCAGCACCCAACCTCGCAAAACCACAACAGCATTGCCTTGCCAAAAGGCCGGCGGGCAGCGTGGAGGTCAGGGGATGAGTATTGCCTTGCCAAAAGGCCGGGGGGCAGCGTGGAGGGTGTAGGCCCGCCGGCGGAGCAGCCGCGGCGGATCACCGCCCCGCCGCCAGCAGATGCTGAGAAGATCTTGGCAGCTGCTGGTGAAGTGACACAAGTTCACAGCTCGGTCAGGAGCCCCAGATTAAAAGGGAGGGTTGAAAAAAAGGTTAAGAAAAAAAGGCACATTCAAAGCACACCTAAATGTGCTCAGAGGGACCAGGGCAGTTGGCAAGGTTGGGATGGGTTCTGCCCAGCTCCTGTTGTGTGGGTGAGGGTGGTTGTGGTCACCCCCTGGGCTTGGTGCACCCCCAGGAGCAGCTCACAGGGTTGAGGATTTCCTCTTCTGGGAAATCTCAATGGTAACTTTCCAGGGTGGTAATAAAACATCTGGTGGAAGTAAACTAAAGCAAGGGTGAGAACAACATGAGGGGAGAAAGGGGGAACAAGGGGATGGTCCCTGAGAGAGGGGGGTCACAGCTTCCAGGGATGGGGAGGAGAGGGTCCAGCCCAAACAGGACCAGCCTGGGAGAGAAGACTGATTGCAGCAGGACAGTCCTGTGCCTGGGCAGCTCTGAGGAGAGGGTCCAGCCCGAAGAGGACCAGCCTGGGAGAGAGAGAGGACTGATTGCAGCAGGACAGTCCTGTGCCTGGGCAGCTCTGAGACCGCCTGAGAAGCGGCCTTCAAAACACAAGGCATCTCATTCATAATATTGCCATGAAAGAAACGTCTTTAAAAAAATCTCTTTGAAAGGCAGAAGTGGTGAAAGGTGGCTGGAAGCTGGGACAATGACCTGAGGGCAGAAGAGGAGGGCACCCAGAGGCATCATTAGCTGTGCTCCAGGGTTGCACCCAGGGGTGCTGGTGCATGCCCACCCAGCTGGTGGCATTGCACAGAGAACGGGGTCTTTTGTGTCTGCAAAGGCAGGAGACAAAGCAGGAGACGCTTTGAAAGCGCAGGAGCATCCTCAGAGGAGAGAATGCTGGATTAATGAAGGAAACAACCTCTGGCTGCCTGGCAAGGAGGGACGGGCCTGGGAGTCTAAGGCAGCGGGTGGCCCACGGTGCTGAGCGGTGGCCTGGGGACCTGCCTGGCTCCCCGCTGTCACCTGCAGTTGGGGGAGTGGGACTTGATGACGGGGGACAGTCCTGCCTTGCTCTCCTGAGAGGCTGCTGGGACCAAGAGCTGCATTAACCCATCTCTTTTAATCAAGGTAATGCTCACTTGCGCCCGGGCCCAGGCGGTGTCACGGGGGAGGATTAATGGCCGAGCTGCAGTCCTGGCACACCAACACCCGACGCCGGCTACAGCCTAGGCTCGGGTGGCCCTGCTTGGCTGTGCCTCCTCATGCAAACAGCACTGTGTTTGTGGAGGAGATGCAGTGAGCAAAGAGAAGTCAAAGGGGCTAGCTGAGCACCTCTGGACCCCATTCTCGGCCCCAAACCACTCCTGGATGCCCTACCCTGCTGCTCCACAGAGGGACAGGCTCTGCTCCTGCACCTGCCCTGGTTTCTGCTCTAAGAGTGATTAATGTTTCTAATGAGTTTTATCTGGTGGATTCCATCCCATATCGAAGGGGCTCATACACCCCCAAAGCACAGGGGACCCAGAATCTCTGCCCTGGAGCAGCCCGGACTGTGTGACCAGGGAGCCAGCATCAGCTACCCAGGGGGATGCAATTAGCTTAATTGCTGGGAGCATTAGAGGGAAGATAGTGTACCCTGCCCAGCTGAGCCTAGCAAGGGGAGAGGCGGCTTCCTCCCCAGCCTGCTGGGTTATATATAGGGGAGAACAAGGTGGGGGGTAGGTTGGGTGCTGGAGGAGGATGGAAATCATGGTAAGGGCTGCTTGGTGTGGAGTTTGGTGGTGGGATGAGTTTCATCTGTGCTCAGCCCCTTGGGTGCCCTTCCCCCCTCATGCACGGGGGTCTCAGCACAGCATCTTCGGGGGAGGCAGCGTGGGACAGTCTGTCACTGCAGCAGGGCTGGGCTGGCTCCCAGGCATGTCGGCTCCATCTGCTCCTGCAGAAGAGCCCTCCTGTTCAGCCTCCACAGCCAGCCAAAGGTAACTCGTAACCCTTGCTCAGAGCTGGCTCTCTGCAAAGCCCCGAGCTCTGTAAAGCACCGTTCCCTGTGAGATTCCCCCTCCCTCTCTTAGAGCTTTTTGGAGGCAGTGGATGTTGAGCAAGCCTCCCCTGTGCTGTGGGATGATGCTCCTGGACAGTAGATGTGGGGAGGCAGGATTCATGGGGAGGAAAGCCAGGCTGGGAGAGGTGGCTGGGTGCAGCTGCTCACCACGTGTAGCTGCCATGGATGGGTAAAGTCCTGTGTCTGGGGCATGTGGGAGGCTGCAGCATGACTCTGAGCATCCCAGGGCTGCTGTGCCACTTAATACAGCTCAGTCAATGCCTCTGCCCTCCCCAGACTGCTTCGTTTCCATCCTTGGTGCTTTTGGGAGTTTCCCCCAGCTCGTTCCTGCTCTGCAGGGGCCATAGAGATTCCTGGTATCTCTTACTGTCTGCCTGTGGTGTGTTAAATTTGCTGGAGAGAATGAATGTCCTCGAGGTGCTGATGGAGGAGATGTCTGTGAACCCTCTGGACTAACGTCTGTGACCTGGGGGGGAGTCCTGTGAGCTGTGTGGTTGTTTCCAGGGTCTCCTCCCCACAATACAGTTGGCATTGGATCAAGGTGGAGGGGAATGAGCTCCTGGGGCAAAAATGTGAGTGTGCTCAGAGCTGAGACAGGGCTTGTCTGTGGTGGCCATCAGAGCCCAGTGGTGCTGGGGAAGGGCCTCCCTCTAGCTACAGAATGGCACCGTGTTTGCCAAAAAATGTAAAACTCTTGTGCTAACGTGGTAATTAATTAATCACAGCTCATTAGAGGAATTATAGTCCCATTAGTATTTTTGGATCGTGCCTGATCCTCTGATGCGAGCTCAGGCACTGCAGGCTGCTGGCACTGGGAGAACAGGGGGTGCTTTGGGGCTGATTTGTGGGGATAGGGTCATGCTGGGCTATCCCCTCAGGATCCCTAATTGATGGCCCTCTGCTTCCAGGGGAGCGTGTGTGGAAGTTGCCACCACCTTCCCCAAACAGAAGTGCCAACAGTGGTGTTTTCCCCATCCTGTTTGGTAACTTGTGCTGGGTGTCAAACCATGCCCTGTCCTACCGTACTCTCCTTACACCCCTTTTTTGGAGGTGGCCAGTTAAACTCTGCCATAGGTGGGGATGGCTCAGGGCTGAGCCTGTGTGGGGCATCCTGGCTCTTCACCCTCCCCAGGGGAGTGAAGCCTCCCTCCTGCCCCGCTTCTCCCCTCAAAATCCCATTAGCACTTCCTTTATTCTTTGTTTCACAGTGCTGTCACTCACTGGTCCCTCACTTCTTTGATGCCTCTAACTTATTATTTTTATTTCAAATAACTTTTTAAAAAAGAAACCCCAGGGCTCCATCAGCAAGGTGAGGTGAGCATGGGCCTTGCTGATTAAATATAGCAGCGAGACGTGCTGATCAAAGCACGCCAGCCTCAGGGTGCAGCACTTGTCCTCTGTGCACTTGGGCCATTTCCCACCTCCTCCTTCTCTCTGCTGGGACATGGAGGAGTACTAGGGCCTGCCATGACTCCAGATGAATTGCTCCAGACCTTAAGCCCTGGCTGGAACAAACACCATGTTTCCCCAGTTTCCGTTCCCTGGACCTGATGCTCAGGATCTGGGTGTTTCTGTCATGTAGCAACACACCTCATGAATAAAGATTAAGTTGATTAAAAAGGAAAACCCAGAGCAAGGCAGAATAAAAGTGATTTGCAGAGATTAGATGCTCTGGCACATCAGGAGTTCCCTAAAGGGCTGAGCTAACATGTTCAAGCATAAGAGCTTTAAGCCCTCTTCCCTGTTTTGTAACTAATGGCTTTGGGTAGGGATGACTAACTCTGCCATTTGATAATTGTCCCTGTGAGACACCGGTGAGATTTCATGCACTGAAGGACCAGCTTGATCCAGAGGCCAGCATTCTCTGTTGCACCCTGTTCCCTGCTCTTCATGGGATGGGCTTTGGGCAGTTATACCAGCTGCTCCCTGGGCAGCAGCCAGATGTGGGGTGGAATGGATTAAAGGAGATGTATGAGCCTTGTACCCCAGCAGGCACAGCCTCTCCTATCCTATCCTCCTGCATCCTGGAGTCAGGGCATCCCTTGCTGCTAGGTGCCCCAAACCCAAATCTGCACGAGTAAGCAGAAGGAGGAAAAAAAAAATTAAGTTTTCCTTTATTTGCAAGAGTGAGACTGAAAATGTATCATCTCCCCACAATGGCCCAGCAGAGAACATTGTGTCCTAGGTCTCTGGTGCAGCCAAGACAAATTGCCTGACTCTTCTTGCCGTGCATCAAACCTTGTGAGCTGCTGGTGTCTCAACCTGAGCTTTCCATCCACTGTGCAAAAGCAAAGGGACATCCTCCCTGGGAATTGGGAGGGGGTGGGAGGGGAAACCCGCTCTCTTTTGCCTAGGATATCTTTTTTCCCTGGTTAGCCCCAGGATCCAAAGCACTGTCTGTCCCTGAGGGCTGCCCACTTGTTGCACGTCTGGGGCAAGTTCTCCAGCACACACTGGGAACAGGCACTGCGTATTACTTAATGAAGCAGCAGGGAAAGAATGTGCATATGTAATCTAGCAAATCCTTTGCCTGGGATTTACAGGGGTAGATACAAGGGCAGAATCCAGCCTGCTCCATTTTAATGACGCAACTTGTCTTCATCAGAATTTATTACTTATGCTCAGGTCTGCAGCAGTGTGTCTATTCTGGGCCAGGACCTTGTCTTGTTAAGCCCTGTTCCAATGAGCAAGACCATTCCTGTACCCCACTGATTACAAAGTAATTGACCTTTTAATTCCAGGCTGAAACTGCGATGCTTTCTGCACCATGTTTTCCCCTACCTCTCTTTCTAATCTCTCTGTTACTGAGCTAAGGCTGGCTGTGCCCAGCTGAGAAGCCAGCCTTGGGGTGATATGTACCCAATTGGGACCTCTGTGTGTCTGCACATGTGGGGAAGCCCACCCCAAGGTGGGCACGCCTGGAGCAGAGCATCCTCAGTGCTCTCAGGAGGTAGCTACAGAGCAGGATGTCAGCAGCAGTGTGTGTGTGTGAAGAAAATTGAGCTAATTTTAAGATTTCCATGATAGATTTCCGAATTGGATTATGTGACAGAGTTGCCAGTGATGGCAGGGTCTGGAGCTGATGATTCAGGGCCGTCTTCCCCCGTCTGTCCCTGTGTGACCTGGGAGTCTTGACTCCTGCTGTTATGGTTTTTTTTATGCGTGAGACACATTCCATCATGGGTAATTACACTCCCATCTCTTCAGCTTCCTTGGGGATCATCGATACAATTTGCTAGTCCTCTTCCTGGCAAAGGAATCTTGGGTTGCAGCAAGTGCTGTAGCCCAGAGGTGGCCGCGCTGCAGACATGCGTACCCCTGAGCCTCACAGAAGCTTGTGCTAGTGGTGTGGTTTGCTGTCTGGTTGCCTATCAAAATGAACCAACTGTTGTTCTTGGAGTTTCTGGATGCTGATGTGGGAGTGGAGCTTTGAAAGGGTGCATTTGGGGTGTACATGTTGCCTGTATCAGTTGGGATAGTTGTGCTCAGATACTGCAGGATGCAGCCGCTGTTCCGGGAAGGCGGCGAAAAGCTTTGAATCCAACCAGAAATGCAGCTGGTGGAGCAGCAACTCCCCCCTGCTCCACTCACTTCTCCCTGCAGTCACAACCATTCATCCTGAGCAGTTGTATCCAGCTCTGTATTTTGGCAGAAATTACTAGCCCATCAATCCAGGCAGCTATTTCTTTCCCCCTGCGGCTTCAGAAGGCAATAAGTCCGCAGCAATACAAATATTGAAATGCTGCCCCTGGGGATTAGTGACTTGGCAATTAAAATATTTGACCTACATCTAGTTGAGTACCAGCAAGGTCAGATGGAGCCGTGCTTCTTCCCAAAACTTCTGCCCAAAGGAATTTTATTATTGTGGCTGCTTCTGTTTGAAGAGGCTGTTTGTTCTCTACTGAGTGTAAAGGGAAAGGCTCGGGGTCTGGACCTGTGGGGCAATGTAGGGGTCGGACCCCACAGCAGTGATTTTGGGGGGGTGCTGGGAGTGGTTTCTAGAGGCAGGCAGGTATCTCCACAGAACAAACACCCCTGAATATTTACAGGACTCTTCCCACAAACACAGCAGAGAACAAGCATCAGCTTTTGTTCCTGTGGTTGTACGTGCCGAGAATCCTCGTCCAAACAAACGAGTAGGTTTTTCTTCCAGCAAACATCACAGATCTTCTTTTTTCCTCCACCCCCCCCCCCCCCCCNTCTACAAACAATGTTCTTTTTAAGTCGGGGCAGAAAACTCTATCTGTCTTCAGAGCGTGATGTGACGGCAGAACCCAATGCTGTCCGCTCGGCAATGAGATGAAGCGGAAGTCATTTGTAAAGGTCCTCTCATCACAGAGCAAGGGGGGTGGGAGGGGGAGGAACAAAAACAAAACCCTTCAGCACTGCTCTGTTTGAATGGCTGTGCACACAGCTGGGTTATAGGGAGAGTAGTCAGAGGGCTCATGGGCACCTCCCAGCCTGAGGTCTGGCACAAACCCTCCTTGGTTTTCAACAGCAGTGAGCAGCTGACAGGGCTGGAGGATAACTGCATTTGCTCCCTTGGACCGTGGGCTGCTGGTTGTTTCCCCCAAAACTTGCCTGTGTGGCTTGTGGCCCCCTGGGGAAGGGGGCTCGGTGTAATATGGGCAGACGTTTGTGCTGTGGCTGCGTACAGCAGCTTTACCTGTGGCTCCTGCTGCTGGGCAAATGTCTCCTCTGAGCTTACTTGCTCCAGGCAGGGCTGCTGGAAGGTCAAACTGCAGCAGCCTGATGGGAAGCATGATCTCAGGGGGTTTGGAGTCTCTCCTTTCCAGAGAAGAGCAAAGGATGCTGTTGCAATTTGCTAAATAAGCACAGAGGTGGCTGCAGGCCCCTGTGGGCTGAGATCCTGGGGCGGGGCTGTGCAGATTTGATGGGGTTGCTTCTGGTTCCAACACCCTAAAACCCCTGTGCTCTCCTTCCCCTACCTGGTAATTGGGCAGGTGCTCAAGGGTGCTATCTCAGAGAGGTCCTGGCCATCATCACTCCGCACTGGTGCTGAAAGAGGAGCCCAAGAACCCAGCAGGAGTGTGACCTGAGCAGACATCCTCACCTCCTGATGAAAACCTGACCTTGACACTTTACCTGTCAGCTCTGGGAGCACAAGTGTTTGCCAGGAGACTCAAGTTACAGCTTTACCCCACAGGAGCGATGTTGTATTTTGGCAGAGGGAAGTGGAAACCAGTGGGTGTGCAGAACCCACCAGGCTCTGTCACCCAGGGTGGAAATCAAGTTACTCATCTACCTTCTCCATGCCGAGGGGCTCCCCATCCCTTCTGCTGCTTTCCAGTGGGATGATGCCCCCCAAAGGTGTGGGCTTGGGGTGAGAAATTCCCAGTTGCTGCTGTGGACTCACCTTAGTGAAGGGCATTGCTGCTCTGTTGGCAATTATGCTGCCTGCCAGGTCCTGCTGGGCTTTCCTTGCCTCCCCAGGCTCACTCCAGGTGGGTTCTGATAGCGTGTCTTTATCAAGTCGTGCTGGCCTCGGAGTCCAACAACAAGCATCTCTTGCAGAGCCATAAATGTCTTCAGGGCTACCAGCTTGTGAGCCAGCAGGGAGTGTGGAATTGCTGAGTTTGGGTAAAATTGTCATTAGAGAGAAAATAGTTGTTCAGGTTCCTCCCAGAGAAATCTGTGACTTGAAAAAAGAGAAACAAAACTTCCCAACAACACACACACACTGGAATGGCTCAAAGGAAAAGCACTTCTAGTTTTTTCTCTAGTCAACATATTTTCCTATGCTCACTCCCTGATTTTCTTTAGAAAATGAACTTCTGGCTAAACCTATTCAATCTCACAAAGCATTTCAGTTTTGACAGGAGTGCATATTCTGGAGGAACATGGTTCCATCAGAGTTTCTTCAGCCAACTCTAATCCCAAATGCCTTGCTGTGACTAAACCTCATTTCTATGTTAAGTACTTCAGCTTGCCTGTAAGGACCAGGTAAAAACTCAATCAGTCAAGTAGCCTCCCTGCAGCTGTCTTGTTAAACATTGGGGCTTTTAAAATTTCCTTCTTTTTTTTTTCCTTTAATGGAACTGAGGTGGAAGATCCCCTGGGGAGAGGCATAGTTTGATTCCCTGATAAACCAACCTAAAAATTTACACTGGGAAGCTCTGTTACTTCAAGGGGGATGAAAGGGTTGTAGGAGTCCTGGTCCTGAGGGGCTGGGCACTCAAAGCTCTTTGCTGCTCTGTCTTTTATTATCCAGAATGGAGGGAAGGAGAGGAAAAAGCCAAGACATTCTAAGGAGGTATCTTTGAAAGGTGCGGAGGGCCTGGTGTGGCAGGCAGCCCTGGCCTACTGGCTGTGGCCCTTAGCGGGGAACATATGCATTTCTCCTGTCATGGTGACAGCCAAAGTCCCACCCAGTGGTGCTAAATTCAGGGCATGGGCTGCTGTAGTAGAGAGAAGACTTTCCTCTTCTCCCAGGGACTTGGATCACACCTTCCCTGGGTACCAGACCTTTCCTAGGTGATGCTCTTGTCGTCGTACGCTTGCTGTCCCTGTGTGAGGTGCACATGCAACTTGCGCGTGGCAGGAGGGTGAAGGTCCCCTCTGAAAAAGGGGGTGTAGGAAGATCCCTAGCAGCTCCATTTGGGAATTACATCTCCCTGGGCTTTGCAACTCATTGCACTGAAGCAGAAGGTATCACAGACTCACAGGGGTTGGAAGACCTGGAGAGCTCCTGGGGTCCAACCCCCCTGCCAAAGCAGCTCCCAGCTCATATTGCACAGGGCGGCATCCAGACGAGACTTGAATCTCTCCAGAGAAGGAGACTCCACCACCCCCCTGGGCAGCCTGTCCCAGGGCTCCCTCACCCTCACTGGGGAAAAGTTCTTCCCCATGCTGGTGCAGAACTTCCTATGCTCCAACTTGCATCCATTGCCCCTTGTCCTGTCCCCACAGACCACCCAATGTAACCTGTTGTGCAAAACCCATATCCCACCCTAATTCACCCTGGGGGGGTGAACACCCTAGGAGAGGAAAAAGAGCCTTTTCTCAGCCCTTCCTGAGCTCCCTGCACTCGGCTTTGCTGGGATGCTCTGCTCTTATGGCCACAACTGCAGCTTCCATCCAGCGTGTGCGGGCAGCTGTGCGTGCTCAGCACCGGCGCTGCAGAGGCTGGCGCCGCTCCCGGGCTCATGCGGTGGTTGGGAGGTCCGTGTGTTTGCACAGCACGGGGAAGGGAAACAGCTGAGACTGTCGTGGTGTTTCACCTTGGCTTTGGGAAACGTGAGGCTTTTGTTTCGAGAACAGGCAGAAGGTGGTGTTTGGAGATTAATTCCTGGGTTTAAATGGGGCTTTGCCTTTTCTGGTCTGGAAAATGCCTTTTAACTAGCCTAGAGGAGAGCTGTGATGGCACAAATGGGGGTAATAGCACGCTGAGGTGCTGGTTCATTTTGCATTGAGCAAACTGTTGTGAGCCTCATGGAGCAAACCTTTATAATTTTGCCTTTCAGTTAATTTGTTTCCATCAGAATGTACCTTTTTTTTTTTTTTTTTGCTCAGCAAGCCAAAGGATAGCTCAACCCTTTAATCTCCCAGCTCTGGGCACCACCAAACTCCCCTTTTCCAAGCCCCTGCCTTTTGAATACTTGTCACAGGCAACTGATGCCTTTAACTTCTTAAAACCCAGCTCCTTCCCCCTTGCCATCACACAGCCCAGGTGCCTGCTGCAGGTCTTGCCCAAGGGTTTGAGTGGAGGATGAAAACTGGGATTTTTGTGCTGTTTTTCCAACTCTGTTTGCAAAGTTTGAGCGCTGGCATCTAGAGCCAGCAGCTGCCCAGTGTCACTTAATGCTGCATGCTTGGACATGGGTCTTGAGCAATTTGTTAAAGTTTTATGTTTACTGGTGTACCCCAGGGCTGTGGCTGCCCCAGAGAGCTGCCAGATGGACCTGTCTGCCCCCTCCCAAACCCTGAGAGCTACCCATCAGATGGCAGCGATGGGGCAAAGAGGTTTTGCCAATATCAGGGAAGCACAAATGTTTGCTGATGCTTCCCTCTCTGCCAGCTGCAGCGACAGAGACCCAAATTCTCTGCCTGACTCTATTTTCTGCCCGAGCTCGGGCTGACTGGCCAGCTCAGCCTGGGGGTGACAGTGCTGGTGGAGAAGGTGCTGGTGCCGTTTCTGCAGGGAGAAGTTTAACCTTGCTCCTCATCCAGGGCCAGCCTGCGTGTGCAAGTAGCATTGAAGCTGCTTTATTTGGCAGTGAGGGTCGGAGTGAAATGCCTCCTGTGAAAGATGGGGACGAGTTGTCTGTGGGTGCAGCACCACAGACCCATCAAAGAGCAGCAGAGAGGCTGGAGCAGGCAGAGGGCAGGTCCTGTCCTGTCTGTTCCCTTGGCCTCTTGCTGTCCGTGCCTCCGAGTGTCCTCCTGCCGATGTCTGAACCTGCTGTGCCTGTGTGTGATCTGGTTTGGTTGGAAGGAGATGTCCTACGGATGGGCAAGTCCCCTAACCCTGTGCATACAGACATGTGGGTAAATCCCCTGGAGACGTCAGCCCCGAGGGAGGACACTGAAGGAGGAATTGGCATCTGTCAGCACACC
Organism: Zapornia atra; assembly: GCA_013400835.1. NCBI lineage: Eukaryota > Metazoa > Chordata > Aves > Gruiformes > Rallidae > Zapornia > Zapornia atra. The sequence continues at coordinate 114,315 of VZTU01034999.1, forward strand.
CCCTGCCTCAGTTTCCACCTCACTGAGCAGCCTGGAGGGAAAGCCAGCACTGACAGGTAAAGTGCTGTAGATGCTCACAGGTTGTCCTGTGCCCCAGCCTGGCTGCTTTACCCCTACCTGTGTCTGTCCATGAGCTGTCTCCAGCCTTACAACCTCAGTGGTCTCCAGGAGGGAAAAAGAGGAAGGATGTCTGTTATGGCAGAAGTAACTTGTCAGTTTGACCCCTTCTTCTGCCCTTTGCTGTTGTGGATGGGTGGCTTTTCTCCATACACCAGGGTTTCTCCTGGAACCTTCTCTGGCAAAGCTGTGTTGGTAGGTCACCAAGGTGTCCCACAACTTTATAACAGGTCTGCAGTGTGGGAAAGCCCCTCAGGCCACCTCTTGTGCCTCTATCCAGGAGGATGTCTCTGTGTGTCAATGCTGAGCTGGATCCGACCCCAGGTCAGAGGTGCTTATGTAAGATATTTACTGTGTGCCCCAAGACCATCTTGGGAAGGAGCCAACGGGATGATTAGGTGACGTCTGCTCAGGATGGGGTGGATTTTGCCTCAGAGCATCTGCTGCCTGGTCTGGTGGTCTTGGTGGTGCTGCCCTGAGGTTGTTTATGTAAGAAGCCGGCTGGGCTCTTCTGCTGCAGCCAGCCCTTTGGGAAAGCCTCCGGGTTATATGAGGTGCCTGGCTGACCCTGGGGATGTCCAGCCTGCCTGGGCTCTGCTATGAGCAGCCATTGGTCAGCTGGTTGCTGCTGTTCTTTCCTACTCCCTGTCCTAGAATAATCTACCCTGTGGGTGAGGGAAAAGGGAGCTGAATGTTGATGGTGGAATGAGGGGAGCAGAGAGGGGATCCATGGTTTCTCCTGGGTGCTATAAGCACTGGGAGCAGCCTGGGGGAGCTGCCCTTCACCATTCCTTTTGGAGTATCCCATGGTAAAAAGCCAAAGCTGTGCTGGTCCCAGCTGGCCTGGGACATGGAGCTAACACAAGGGCTAGGAAATCCCATCTGCTGCCCCAAATCCTGGGGGCAGGTCACAACAGCAGCACATAAGCTTCTTGCCTCCTACCCTGCCCTATATTTTCCGGGCAGGATCCCAGTGTGACATAGTCTCTGCCCTGATCTCGGGGTGGTGTCATGCTGACTGTATGTAGTTTCCCCAAACCATGTCTTTTTCCGCTCTTCAGCTGCAGATAAGGAGCAGGGTCCCACTTGTGGCCATGGTACAATTCACTGGCCATGGTCTCCTCAAGTGTTTGTCCTACAGATGTGGCTTTGTTTTGCCTGTGTGCAGTGAGGGAGGGTAAGGCACCTCTGAAGTCCGAATAAAAGGATCGTGACCATGTGGAAAAATGTACATACCATCAAGTGGGGTGACGTGGGGTCATGTTTCCTGGAGGATATGACTGTATGGAGCAGTGCTGCACGTGGTGGAGCAAGGATCAGCTTCCCTGAGATGAGTGGTGTGTGCGTGAAGGAGGAGAAGAGCGGAGGAAGAGTCAGAGGAGGATGCTGGGGAGTCACATCCCCTCGGGACCCTGCTGAAACAAGCTCTAATGGGTGGAATTAAGCTGAATAGAAAGGAAAATTTCCTGAGATGTTAAGAGTTTCCCGAGGGACGTGGTGCAATCCCAGCAGCACGGTCCCCACGGCAAAGTCAGGGATGCAAAGGGTGGGAGCAAACCTCAGCGTGGGACCTGCGGCCCTGCCATGTGGCAGCACCTGAGTTTGCGGCGAGCCCGAACCTGCGGCGTGGCACGGGGCCGGCCCGCTTCGGGACGCCAGCGCTGGGATGCGACGGCTGGTGCTGCCAGTGGCCGTGTCATGGCTGGGGCTGGAATCCAGCTGGAAGCTGGATGGAGCAATCCTTTATTAGCAAAATCTGCAGAGTTTCACTGGCTACAAGCGGTGTCTCATTTTGTTGTCTGGCAGAAATACAAATGTCTTGTCTCCCCTCCCTCCCCCCAGCCCCCCACCCCGTTCTAGCTGTTTTGGGGGAGAAATGGCTCACCTGCTCCATGGCTTTTCATGGGATGCAGACTGTTGCTCCTGGCTGATGGTTCCTCAGGCTCAGTCCTGCCTTTGCTCTTCTTTCCTGGGTGAATGGATACAGAGGTGCTGAGCCTGGGGAGTGGGACCTGCTGGGCCTGGTGCTGCTTGTGCCCAGCCTGCGGAGAGCTGCTTGGCACAACGATGGCTGATTCTTACCCCCACCAACGCTTTCTGGTCCCTGGGACCTTACGCCTGCCTGGTCTCATAAAAGCACTGCAAGCACTGACCTCGGCCGCTGTGCTCCTCCTGCCGGCAGTCTGGCTCCTTCCCTGCCCTCCCTCCTTCCTGGTCACTCTGAAGCCCAGCCAGCAAACAGAAGTGCACAGGGATGTGCGCTCTCCTTTTTCCAGATAAATCCACAGCAGTGCTACGGTTGGTTCATCACTCCTTGTGCCCCGAGTTCAGCTTCCCTGAGCTGTTTCAGTTGTGGCCTCTGCCGACCAGCTGCTGGGATAGCCCTGGAGATGCTCTGGACATAGAGACTAGGTCTGAGCACCCATCTCTCCATCATCCAACTGCTGCTTGATGTTCTCAACTGCTCTCACAGGCTGAAGCCCCCCCCCAGTAGCCCTTATTCTTATTGCACAAGTGTATTTTCTTCTGCACTGGGCCACCACCCCTGTTTTCTTCCTTGCTGGGTGACCATGAGTGCACTGGGGGTGTCAATGATGCCCACAAACTCACGCCATCCTCCCATCCGTCTGCTGCATCCCTTAGCCCATTGTCTTCCTGAAACCTGCCGGGCCTTGGCCCTCCGCACGGTCGTGCCGGCCAACAGTGTGGCCTGGCAGGGCCGGCATCCCGTGCTGACAGAGATGCCAGTGCCTGGAGCAGATGGCGGCAGCCGTCCGGTCCCTTCCCCGCAGCCGATTTTCCAGCCAGGAGCACAATGGCCTCAGTGCATGGGCAGGCAGTGAGATGGGAGCCAGCTCGGCTGGGGAGTCAGGGGCAAGGCGTGTTTATGGCACAGATAAGGGCTATTTTTAATTTTGATAGATGAGAGCTTATTTCCTGAGTCAGCTTGTGTGGCACCGTGGCATGCATGTCTCCCATTGCCTGTGCCCAGTAGATGGGGAGAGGGGGATGTGGCTGTCTTGGGTCATTGGATAGCAACCCAGAGTCCAGAAATGGTGGGAAAGGAGTGGGGATGCTGGGGGAAACCAGATGGGACCCTACGGGGATGTCCTGAGGTGGGCTGACATGAGTTCAGTTTGGCGTATCTCAGCTGGACTCTGGGGTGGTTGCTGCATCCTCAGCCTTGGGTCTTTCTCAGCTTGTACGTTTGAGCCCCACTTATTGCCCTGTAATCTACTGGGAGACTTCAAGCTGCTTTTCCCCAGAACCCTGTCTCTGTCCTTCTGCAAAACCCCTTGGAATGAGCAAGGGAGATTCCTGTGGGATCAAAACCCTGCCTTGGCATGGGGAGTTTGGGGGAAACCTTTTTGGGGTTTGGCAAAATCAGCTTGCTTGACATTCCATCATCTTCAGCAGATGGGCTTTTCGACAGGCTGGAGCATGGTCAGTGTCCCCAGGGCCAGGCTGCTCAGCAAGGATGGGGAGCACATCTGCATGGTGGCACCAGGTCCGAGCAGTCCCACGCCACTGGGAGGACCGGTGACTTAGCATGTTTCCCCATCCCTGCTCCCCCCTCGCCTCCCCCTCGGCCTCTTCCTCCAGGAGCCCTGACACTAACGCAGCGCGAGCATGGGATTTATGGGCGGCAGCCCTCCAATTGGGCCATCCGTCTTGATTAAATTAGCCCTAATGGCTCTGTGCTGACTTGCTCAGGGCCTCGCGCAGCCGCGCTGCAGGCAGCAGGAAGGGGCCTGCTGGAGACCCCGCCGGGGTCTTCACCCTCTCGCCCTCCTTTCCTCACTTCAATGCTCCTAAGCGAAGGGCCGAAGCTGGCCTGGCTGTGGGATGAGGCTGGATCCTGGCCCCAGCTATTTGCCAGCATGAGAGCCTGAGGGGCTGTGGGGGTCCTTGGGGCTGTGGTCCTGCACCCACAGACAGACATGCCTGGGGGATGATGGGCTGCCGCACAGCTCTCCCCTTGAGACCGCGGTGCCCAGAGCTGACAGTGAAAATGTGGGGAGCCTCTCCACTCCCCAGTGGGTTGGGTGAATGCTGGGGCTTGCCAGGATGGAATTCCCAGACTCCTGCTTTGCATTCCTGTAGCAAACTGGGGAGTGAAGGGGAAGCCACCAGCACAGCAGGGTGATGGGAACCCCAGCCCTGCCAGTTCTGACTGCCCAGCTCCATCCTGCCCTCCCAGCTGGCCCCAAAGGCTGCACCCCCCCAGGGTTTGGCATACAAGCCTCAGATATCTCCCTCTGGCTGCTTTGCTGGAGAAACACCCAGATCCTGCAGCTTGAAATCGCCATCGGCACCCCTGGCAGAGCACCGAGCTGGGGAGCGGCAGGTGAGAGGGGACCATGGCTGGGGACCCCGCAGCTGCTCCCCCTGCTCCAGCTGGTGCCTCCCTGCCCGGCCCTGGCCTGTGGCCAGCTGCCCGCCCCAACCCTGAGGCCGATTTCCGGGCTGCCCGGCATGTTAATTATATTTATTGCTGGAGGGAGCGGAGGGAGCCAGGGGGCCAGCATGGGGGGCCTGGGGCTGGCATGGCTGACTGGGCACCGGGTTTAGGAAGGTTTCCATGGGCAATGGGCATGGTGTGTCCAGGAGAGAAGGGAGCCAGGGTGCAAGGGGCTGCCTGCTGGGCAGATCTGGGGTCAGGACACTGACAGTCACCCCTTGATTGTCTGGGTGGTTGTGTTCACGATCACCATGCCCAGCATGCAGGCTGGTGTCCCCTCCAACCCCCAAAACCCCAAATGCCCACTGTTAGTTGAGCATCCAGGGGGTGGAGGGAGCAGGCCATACAGCTGCCGGAACAAGGCCCTGCAGCACTTTTCATCTGGGGCTTTTAAAGTGTTGCTTAAAATTCAGTATTTGTGGGGCTGTTGCAGCAGGGTGAGATGGAGCAAGCTAGCGTGGAGAGGGGAGGGGAGGCAGCACTGCAAACATTGGCCTGAGATGCCATGGATTTTGGGGGTGTTTGGGAGCAGCAAGGGGAAGCATGATGCTCCATTGTCATGCTGGGGAGAGGAGGAGAGCTGTGAACAGATGAGGAGAGTCTCCGCTCTGCATGCTGCCAAAGGGACAAGGAAAGGGAGGGATTGCTGGTCCCAACCCTATGGTGGGAGGCGAAGAAGGCATCTGGGTAGGGGTAGGAGGCAATGTGCAAGGCAGATGGGGCAAGTGGGGAGGCAACCTCTTCACGTGCTGGGGGACTTCATGGTTTTTATGTGACTTCCAGCTGTGTGGCAGCCAGGCTGAGCAGAGCATCGCTAGAGACCTCCAGCCTCTGACTTTTTTTTTTGAGCAAAGCCCACGAATCCCCAAAAAAGGAGCAGGCAGCAGCCCTGGGATCTCACAGGCGACCGAGTGTGGAGGAAGTCTAGCAAAAATTACAGACGGTGGCTGGTTTGCATCTCCTCCTGGCTGGAAGCCAGCCGGGGTTGTGAGGCCACTGCAGCATCCCTCTGCCGCCCGCTCCCCTCCGCAGGCTGTCGAGGCAGGGTTTCACTTTGACCCTCTCCAAGAAGGCCTCGCTGTTATAAGGACAGAGTGACCTGGAGACACCCAAAGCCTCCCCAAACAGCTTAAAATAATGCTCACCACCACGAAATAAACTTGGGCTCCAATCAACCTGAACCAAAGTAAAATCCAAAATAAATCCCCGCCTGCAATAAAAAGAAGTGGCTTCGATTCCCAGCCCTCCCTCTGCCCCTGACTCCTCTCTGCACACGCAGACCCTGCCCCTTAAACCAGCCAAAAAGCAGAGCGAAGCCTCCGGGGACGCGGTACCCGCCATCGATTTTTCATGGAAGGCGCCCAGAAAGGACGGTGATGGACTGTGGGGCCACAACCCCCCGACCACAGCAGCCGGCGTGGGGGAGCTGAGATGGATCCATCGGGAAGGGGTTGTTGCTTCATCGTGGCTGTGGCTGTCGGAGCTGGGGCCGGGCTAGAAAAAGCAAGCGGAAGCCATCAAGGTGGAGGAGAGGAAGCGAGGAGGAAGAAGAAGAAGAAGAAGAAGAAGGGCCGGAGGACTCAGGAGAAGCAGCCATTAGGAAAGTGCTGATGCAGAGGTTCACTTGTGTCTACGGGCAGAGTTGGAGTAGTTGCTGTTCACGGACAAAGGCGGTAGGAGGGAGTGGAGCTTTGTAGAAGCCGGAGCCTGTCTCACTGGGTGTCTGTGTTTCATTCCCTGTCAAAAGGCTGG
>VZTU01034999.1:140737-151071 GCA_013400835.1 Zapornia atra
AGATAAAGATGGTCCCCAAAATACCCTGCCCTGCCTCTGCTGCCCTTGCAGCTACTTGGGTTTGGGGTGATGTTTGTGATCTGGGGGTGTCCAGCTCCCCGGTGACATCAGGACAGGGTGAAAAAGGCAGAAACCCAGGGCCAGAAACATGGTCCCACCCTGTGAAGGAGATCTCCAACCAGGCTCAGCTCAAGGAATGCCAGCGTTAAGGGGTACCCTCAGAGGATTTAAAAGCCACTGAAACTCTTGAACTGGTGTGTGCAGAGCCATGAGCTGGAGGAAAACTAGTAGCAGGAAAAAGGCACAAAGACCTCGGTCATCTTGAAGATGATAGGCAGCATCGTGTGTGTGCCAGGGGAATTTGTCACCCCCCCAACAGAAAAGGAGGGGGATTTTCCTTCCTCCCTTGGGAAACACGTGAAAATAGGGGTTGGGTCACGGCCATCAGTAAGTGGCAAAATCAAAGAACTGAGGTCTTGCCTTGGACCCCCAGCTGCCTCGTCCCAGTCCAGTGTCTGATCCTTCAGCTTTACATTTCTTGCATCCTTATGGCTGGTCCTTCACCTTTCCAAAGGCTCTGCAATCCCCTTGCAGGGAGCTTCTCTTCCAGTCTCCTGAGATTAAGACACTTTGGGCTTCCTACACCGCTGCAACTGCAATGGCACTACCCCTTAGAAATACCACCAAAGGTGGATGTCCCCCTCGCTGGAGGTGGCTCCCCACGGCCCGCAGCTGAGGTGCCAGCTCCCGGTACATTTAGGGAAGAGGAGAGGCTGTAATCTGAGCTGGGGAGCAATTAGCCAGGACAGCAAGGTCCCTGCCACTCGCTTGCTTGCTCGGCATCGGGCGCGGCATCTGCGGCTCTCGCGGCCATCGCAGGGTAAGTAGGGCCAGGAGGGTGGTTCTGCCCGAGCATGGCATGTCCTTCCTCCCCATCTCCTTCCTCTTGGGATTCAAAGTCAAGTTTAGGGCTTTGCCAACACCTTAACCCACAGCGATGCCGAAGGGCCCTGGAAAGCGCAGTCGTTGCTGGGTTGGAAACGGCGACTTTATCCCGGCGTGGCCAAGGAGCCAGGAAAATCAGCCAGGAGAGTGGGGCACAGGCTGTGCTTCTCACCAAGACTTGAGCAATTGCTAATGCTTGGATGGAGCAGAAAGAGCCATGGGTTTAAAGCCCACAAAAGGCTGGAGGATGCCGATGAGTGGTTGATGGCTCAGCCTTGCTCACATCCCATAGGTGGGGAAGGGACCCGTGCATCCCGACCTGGCTCTCACTCTCATCCCACTCCTCTCTGTGCCGATTCCCAGCCGAGATGCTACCGGTGGGGTGGCAGCCAGTGTCGAGGCGCTCGGCACCGCTCTCCTCACGGCTCCACCAGCTCCGGCTGGCAGCCCCACCGCTCCCAACCTGCGGCACGCCGCGCCTTCAGGATAAACATTTCCTGGGCGCCGGCTCTGCCCACGCACACGATTATCCTCAGGCAGGAGACATGGCTCCTGGAGGGGGTTTGCACTGGGTGAGAGCAGAGCTCCGTGGCCAAAACCCACCTTGGGAGTAATGGGATTTGGGAAAGGGACACTGATGGGAGCTAGGCAAGTGGGAGGCGCAGGATTAGTCCTGCCACAGGCAAGCTGGGGCTGAACAGGGTCCAGATCCATCACCTTCTGCCTCTAACCCTTAGGCGTAGGCAGCAATCACTCTGTGAGGGGGTCTCTTAAAATAATTCCTGCCTGGGATACCCCAGGGATGCTGCCAAGCACGGTCCCTGTGCTGTCTGTGGCACGAGAGGCCCTCAGTGTCACAGCCCTTGGCTCATTTCTATCTGGTTGGTGATAAAATCTGCCTGAAGACATTTGCCCTTTCAGTGCCCTTTTCCCTTTCTTCCCATGGTGCTTTTTGGCAGCTGAGTGATTCCCCCCTGTGCTGGGTCTGGAGCAAGGTTGCTGCCTTCCTCCCCTTCAAGCCTCTTGGCATGTGCTGGATGGGAACCCACTATCCCAAATGGGAACAAGAGTCCCTGCAGAGACCCCAGCAATGGCACAATGGGGGTGCAGGGCAGGCAGGAGGGGACCTGGATGATTTCGGCACTGCCATCGTCTGCCCACGGCCCCGCTGCTGGCGTTTGTCCCTGGGATGGTTTGGAGCTGGGGCTGGGGCTGGAGCGCAGCATGTATCCAGATTTGGGAGCATGCAGGAGGGACCAGGGCCATGTGATGGAGGAGAGGGCACGTGGTGGGTGCAGAGACAACCCAAGGTCACTCTCTGTCCCATGCGGTCCAGGGATGGGGCTTTTCATGGGGGGAGGCACTTACCTCAACCCAAGCAGGGGTGGGGACTTGCTTGGTGTCTTGTACATCCCACTGGCACCCTGGGCACAGCCAGGCTAAGTGACACATCTGTTCGAAGCCCCAGACACCTCCCAGCCATGACTCCCACCCAGGGGGGGCTCATCTTCACCCCGAAAACATCCTGTAGCCAGCTCCCTCCACCCAGTACCAGGCATCTCCATCAAGCGTGTCCCAGCCCTGCCCTCTCCAGGAGGTTCTCAGACACCCCTGGTCTCTGTGGCAGGGTGTGGGGAGAGGGGACAGGGCCTTGCCACTGCAGAACCTTAATTCCTGGGAGTGTGGGGCTGCCTGGAGCAGATCTCTGATGTCCCGTGGGGCAAATTCTGCGAGGTGCAGGGTCCAGGACATCAGCAGGCTGGGAAACATCCCCTCCCCCTTGCTAAATCCCTTCCCCTGCACAGGACAGTAGGTTATGGGACTCGACCAGAGGTTGGATTTAAGGAGATTACAACTTCTCCTCCAGGATAATCTAGAAATTCAATTAAAACTCTCTGTCTCCTGCCCGGGCTGCAGCAGGGCCACGGGGCACCCTGCGCCCCGCAGCCATGGCCAGGGAGCGCTGGGGAGACCCTCCCAGGCACATGCCAGGTAAGGACTGACCCCTTCCTCCCAGGGTCTGGCCAGAGCCCCCCTGATCGTGGGGGCAGCCGGGACTCTGCCCCTTCCCAGGGCGATTTGCCGGGGTATTAACACCCGTCCTCTGAGCTGGGGCAGCCAGGACTGGCTGCAGGGGAGGGGCTGCGGGGGGGCTTGTGGTGAAAGGGGTGTGGGGAATGGGCTGCGGGTACCCCAGAGGTCTGGGTAAGGGCATTTCAGGGAAAGGGCAGTCTGGGTGCATCCCCTGGGGTTTTGGGGCATCCTTCGGCAGCCCCCAGTTTGGTTTGGCCCTGTGGAAACCTTCCCCTACCCTTGACCTCATCGTCACCCCCAGCCATGTCCTGCTGTCTGGCCATACAGACGTGAGCAAACAGACAAACAGCCAGAGTTTTACAGGTGAGGGAGACGGGATTTCAGACCCAGTGGGGCGGCAGGGCTGGCTGTGGGCTGAGGGGACTGGGGGTGTTGTGGTGTTTCCTGACCCTCCTGTCCTGTGCTACAGCTGAGCTGGGGGTGGGGGACATCACCCAGTGGGGGTGTGTGTGTGCAGTGGGGGCAAATGTACAACCATAGGGTCCCATCACCGTGGCGTGTGAGTCCTGGAGCGGGGCTGGGTACCGGTGGTGTTGGGGCTGGAATGGGCTCAGAGGGAGATGTTTGGTCCCCCTGTCCCAGCACAGGGTTGGGGACTAACCATGTGCTCAGCGCAGCCTCCAAAGGGATCTTTCCCACGATCTCCTCTGATTTAGCAGGACTTTTGGGGTGCTTAAGCACAAGCCACCTGGTCCCAGCACTGCCGAGTGCCGCACGTGGCCCCTGTTCTCCTCCCATGCCCACCGGGGCATCCGCACGTGGCTCAGGGGAACAGGGCTGAGCCGGCACCTCTCCAGGCACCCCGTCACCTCTGGTCTCCCCACCAAGGGCCTTCCTTGTTCCCCATGCCTCAGTTTCCCTCCTCTTGTGCACCATTGAGGCTCGCAGACAGCAATGTCTCAGCTGCTTACTGGAACTGGTGGGATGCTTGGGGGTCTGGGGAAGGGTGCCAGCCCACGACTGTTTGCTACCCATGTCCCTGCAAAACCAGAGCAGTATTTCCTCATTAACAATGTGCTGTGGTGGGAGCCTCTCTCCTGTCGTCCCTGGCAGCAGAGGCAAAGCAGGAGGGTCATTTATCCTCCAGATTTGTCAGGGCCTGGCCCGCCCTGTGTCAACCCTTAATTTATTGGAAGAGCCCAAAGACAGGGTGTCAGAGGAGGGAGTTAGTTATCCAGGCAGGAGCGCTCCCCAGCATGGTGGGGGCTGCGCTTGGTCAGGGGCTGGCTGCAGGCTCCTTGCTTTGCACCTCAGCTGGGGGAGCTTCCCCCTCCACTGCTCAACCTCCCCCCACCCTCCTGTTTTGTGGGTGCTCAGTGCTGGGTCTCCCTGTCGGGATGGGGTGAGCAGGAGCAGTCAGGGCTCCCTCTTCCCCACTGACATTGCCATCCTGCTGCTGGGGTATGAAGGGCATCGCTGCAGGAGATAGCAGCCATATCACCCAGCCCAGGGTTGGCAGCAGCACTGGGGGTGACCTCCTTGTGCCATGCCCTCTCAGACCGTCACCTCTCCTGCCAGGGGACCCACAGGTCCCTGCTTGGCTCCTCCAAGCCGGCACCCACGTTGATCCCACTCAAACGCAGCCCCTCTCCCCATGCGCCTCCATAAGCCAGGAGGAAATCCAGAGCTGGGAGGTGCAGGGGAGGGGGTGAGCAGCACCTGATTGCTGCCTCCCTGGGCCCAAAAAGCATCCCCTCCAGAGGAAGAGGGAAAGGTGTGGTGATAAATCTCACTGACATGTTCAGCCGGCTCGAACTAATGACCTCCCTGGTGCTCGACACATTTTCCTGGTGCGCTGGCTGTTCAGAGTATTGTTGGAACAACGAACCCCCTTTAAAAATATATATAAATAAATAGAATTAGCCCTGGAGTTGGCAGATTGCTGGAGACACTTGGATTCTCTGCGGGAAACCTCTCCGCGGTGGGAGTTTGGTTGCTGCAGCTCAGTGGCAGGAGCCGTCGCCTCTCATGTCAGCTCATTAGCCAGGGCAGTCCGAGGCGTCTCAGCCTTCAGGGCCGGTGGGGAGCTGTGGGCCCTGCCTTCCTGCTATTAATATGATGGGCTTGTTTTGTTCCCTACGTGTTAACGCTGTTAGTGCTGCGCAGGGCACGGAGCACGAGTGGCAGGGGATGGTTGTGGTCCTGTCCGACCCCCACGCGGGTTTGTGGGGCCAGTGCTGGGGTTAAGGGGCTCCAGGTATTAAGGAAAGTTTGGAGTTTGTTCTCAGGGGTGCAATTGTGATGGTCAGGGCTGCAAAACACCAGGGAATAGGTGGTAAGGGGGGGTATGACCTCCCTAACTCCTCTGCCAGCACCCTGGGGTAGCGCCGGTTGTGGGGCGATGCTGGAGGAGGATGCTCATGACCCAGGGGAATGTAGGGTGACTGTGGGGCTGGTGTCCCCAGCTGCTGCCAGCAAGCAGAGCCTACCCAGCCCTGGGTTTCCACACGTTCACATGAGCCCTCTCCCAGCCTGAGCCTCCCGCAGTGGCAGCGTGGGGCTTCAGCATTCAAATGAAAACCAAACCAGAAACCCAGCTTTCAGCAAACCCAGGGACCCTTATTGCCAAACAACACCGAGCTAAATACAGTACGAGCCGCAGGCAGAGCCACTTTGCTTGCCTTTATTTAGCTGCTGTGTCCCCAAGCTGCCACTGCCAGCACGGGGCTGGGGGCCGTACCCCGAGAGCTTTGGGAGGGCTTGGTCCCACGGCCGAATGGATGCGGGGTCCCACGTGGAATGTGGGGGGTGTCATGAGAGCTGCCCCATCCCCGAAGCGGTGTCAGCCCCTTGGGTCTGTCCTGGCATCCCCCTGGGGCAGAGGGTTGTGCTTGGACAGGGGGAAACCCTGAGTGATAGGGAGGAAAAGGGGAAGGAAGGAAGGAAGGGAGGGAGGGAGGGAGGGAGGGAGGAAGGAAGGAAAGAAGGAAGGAAAACAGGAAGGAAAACAGGAAGAAAAACAAGAAGGGAGGAAGAGAGAAAGACAGAAAGGAGGGAAGGAAGGAAAGAAGGAAAACAGGAAGGAAGGAAGGAAAACAGGAAGGAAAACAAGAAGGGAGGAAGAGAGAAAGGAGGGAAGGAAGGAGGGAATGGGAAAAGGGGGAATGCTGGGAATGCTGAGGGGATGGTGATGGTGACTGGGGAGCCTGAGGGTTCCTGGGAGCATGGGCAGTGCCACTGCCTCTGCCGTCACCCGGGTACACCTCCCTTCCCAGCACAGTTAATCCAGACCCCTCCTAATCCTCTCGCAGGTCACTGGGAGCTCATTGCATTTTGTTCACTTCTCAAATGCATCTAGAATTAATTAAAAAAAAAATCCAAAAAACCAAACCCAATGGTAAGTTCATCTTGTGGCAGAAGCATTTGGCATATTCCCCTGGGCACACCGGTGGGGAGAGCTGCAGGAGCGATGGGGAAGCAGCCTTTTTTGTCTCCAAGTGCTTAGCTCTCATTAAAAAGGGAGAGAAAGCCTTCATGAATGTAGCTGGTGTGCTGAGGAGGAAAACCCAGGATGGGTGACCAGGCTAGAGTTTGGTAGTGTGAACCTGCAGCTGGCCTGACACATCATCTCCACAAGGCCAGTTTGGTCCCATTTGCTTTCCAGTGAGTACAGGGCTGTAACTATCAACCCTCCGAGCCCATTTTACCCTTTGCCATGGCTGTAAGGAGGGAGAGGACCTTGTGCTGGCCACCCCAGCCAGATGCAAGCAATCGCTTGCTCTGCTGACGCACCAACAAATAACCCTCGTGCTTGAAAAGAACCCCCAACCTTTTGGGATAAACAAAAGTGGTTGTGCCTGGATTACAGCAGGTGGAAACACATTGTTCAGAGTATCAGATGGTGGCATGTGTGGGCCTCTTTCCAGCACCGGGGAGGTTCAGCCAGGTTGTTAGTGCTCCAGCTTGTGGCGCTGGGATGCTGCGGGGGACCCTCAAGTCCCAGCCAGGGTTTGGGGTGAATAAAAGGCAGTCCAGCGTATCGTTGCTGGCTGGGCTGATGCAGCCCCAGGCAGGCTGCGCCTGGCCAATGCTTCATGGCACTGGGCTGGCCCTGGCCACCGTGTAATGGAAAGGGTGTGCTCGTCCCAGCGTGTCCCCGGGCGCTGGGGCTGATTGCAGGAATCGACTGTATCGATGGGGCCAGCGGATCCGACACAGCACGTACAGCCTGGTGGGTTGGCCTGTGCCCCTGGGCACGAGCCAGGCACCTCTGTCTGCGCCGGGGAGGCAGGGTGTTGTGTGGGGCTCTGTGCCCACTCCCCCACGTCATTGCTGCCCCGTGCGGGTCTCCTCGCCAGAAGGTGGTTTCGTCCCCGGTGACGCATCCCATGTCCCTAAAGAAGAGGACAAGCTGCTGCAGGGGGTGGCTCAGGGAGCATTCCTGCAGTGCCATCTCTTTAGGGTGCTTGGGACCTGCCACGTGGCTTCTCTGCAATCCTGTCCCCTGCCTGATGCAGCCCCACATGCCATTGCAGAGGGGCTGGGGGGCAGGCAGAAGCCTGGCAGGTGCTGCTGAGTTCCTGCACCAGGGAGCTCACCTGCACCAGGGAGACCACCCAGCTCAGGCCACCTCTCCCATGTCCATGCCACCTCTCTCCCAGGCAAAGCTGAGCATAGGTCCCTGACCGTGCAGCTGAGCCTTCCAGAAGAGATCAAAACAGCTCCCCATTCCCCAGTGGCAGTTGTCCCTTCGTAAGACTTGGCCAGGAAAAACCCATCTGTGACCGTAGATGGCTCCATGTCCCAATGGATGCATTTGGAATGTTGGTCCTCAGAACATCTGTCCTCAGCGAGTGCCTTCCTGGGGCCTTCTTCAGCTGGCTGCACATTGGCTGTATCCTCTCCCGTCCCTGGGCTGGGGGACAGAGGTTAAATCCACATCTCCCTGTGGTTTCCCTCAACCCCAGAAGAGCTGGTGCTCGGGAGGTCAGGCAAGCGCTGCTGCAATGTGCTGGGCAGAGGTCCATCTGGCACGGGCAATGTGAACTGATGGAGCTGCTTTCAGACATACCTTTATTAATATCTCTATGTCAAGGAGAGCAGCTTTCCCCTACAGCCACCTAACCCCACTCCAAAGGCAGGACTCATGGCAAAAGTGAGACTCCAGTGCTACCCAAGGTTTCTCACCCACTGCTGTCACTGAGGGTCCCACAAATGCTGCGTTGCCCCAGTAAGGTTTGCTCACACAGCTCGTGGTACAAAAGACCTTCTCCCTTCCTCATATGTGTGTTTTGGGAACAGCCTAGCCATAGGAAGGAGACTAAGGGCAGTTGGTGGGGATCCTCGTTCAACACGCAGCCACCCATCCCATCAGACCCATCACTAAACACCCCCTTTGGTCCCTTTGCAGTGGGGGGTAACAGATGTGTCTTTGTTTTCTCTTTGCAGAGCCTCTCACAGCAACAGCGTGGTGACGTGGCAGCCAAGACGTGGAAGCTTGGGACTTCTCTTCCACTGCAACAGAATTTGGGGGGTGGGCAGGGGTGGGCCAGGGGGACGTTGGGCTTTGCAAGACCCTTCACCTTCACTGTGGGCTTGGCTCAGGGATGACTGCGGGCAGAGTCAACCCTTACAGCATCGTGTCCTCCGAGGAAGACGGGCTGAGGTTGACCACCATGCCAGGTATCAACGGCTTCGGCAACGGGAAAATCCACACCAGGAGAAAATGCAGGAACAGGTTTGTAAAGAAGAACGGTCAGTGCAACGTGGAGTTCACCAACATGGATGACAAGCCACAGAGGTACATTGCAGACATGTTCACCACGTGTGTTGACATCCGTTGGAGGTATATGCTCTTGCTCTTTTCCCTGGCGTTTCTGGTGTCCTGGTTGTTGTTTGGGCTGATTTTCTGGCTAATTGCACTCATTCATGGAGACCTAGAAAACCCAGGTGGAGATGATACCTTCAAGCCTTGTGTTCTGCAGGTCAATGGCTTTGTGGCTGCTTTTCTGTTCTCCATCGAGACCCAAACAACTATTGGCTACGGCTTCCGCTGTGTGACAGAGGAGTGCCCGCTGGCGGTCTTCATGGTGGTGGTTCAGTCCATCGTGGGCTGTATAATTGACTCTTTCATGATTGGTGCAATAATGGCAAAGATGGCCAGGCCCAAAAAACGGGCACAGACATTACTTTTCAGCCATAATGCAGTAGTGGCAATGAGAGATGGCAAACTCTGCCTGATGTGGAGAGTTGGGAACCTCCGGAAAAGCCACATAGTAGAAGCCCACGTACGAGCTCAGCTAATTAAGCCCAGGATCACAGAAGAAGGGGAGTATATACCCCTTGACCAAATAGACATTGATGTGGGCTTTGATAAAGGCTTGGACCGTATCTTCCTGGTGTCTCCCATCACCATTCTCCACGAAATCAACGAAGACAGCCCCTTGTTTGGGATCAGTCGCCAGGACTTGGAGACGGATGACTTTGAGATCGTGGTCATCCTGGAGGGGATGGTAGAAGCCACCGCTATGACAACGCAAGCTCGGAGCTCCTACCTGGCTAGCGAGATCCTCTGGGGCCACCGCTTCGAGCCCGTTTTGTTCGAGGAGAAAAACCAGTACAAAGTAGACTATTCCCACTTCCATAAAACCTACGAGGTCCCGTCCACCCCCCGCTGCAGCGCCAAGGACTTGGTGGAGAACAAATTCCTGCTGCCCAGCACCAATTCCTTCTGCTACGAGAACGAGCTGGCCTTCATGAGCCGCGACGAGGAAGAGGAAGATGACGACAGCCGGGGTTTGGAGGA
Source organism: Zapornia atra (assembly GCA_013400835.1). Lineage (NCBI taxonomy): Eukaryota > Metazoa > Chordata > Aves > Gruiformes > Rallidae > Zapornia > Zapornia atra. The sequence goes on from VZTU01034999.1 coordinate 150,522, forward strand.
CCTCAGCCCAGACAACAGGCACGAGTTTGACAGGCTTCAGGCCACAATAGCGCTGGATCAGCGGTCGTACAGGAGGGAGTCAGAAATATGACTCGTGGCCCTTCCACTGACTTTTCCGAGGGTATTTTTTTTCCTCCTCTAATCTCTTCCCCTACAACCCGCTCAAATTATGCAGAACAATGCAAGTGCCATAGGAATGCTTGAGAAATTAGTATCGTTCATAGTTTTCAGTTTCATCGCAATAACCACTGAGCGGTCTGCAGGCAGGGGCGGCAGCGGGCCGACGGCACGGCTCCCGTGCCCGGTGCCCTGCAGCGGGGGGCCGACGGCTCCAGGGGGGACGGACAGACAGATGGAGAGATGGAGAGAGAAGGGTCTGTGGGGCGCAGGCAGGCGCTCGCCCCGCGCGGCCCCGCGGGGCTTTACTCTCCCCGTGGGGGAAAATGCCAGCGTTTTCTTGGAGCCAAGCACTGCGAGATCCAAAAAGAGGAAATATCAGGAAATAAGAAGTCTTTCTTTTCTTTTGTGGTTTGGTTTCTTTTTTATTTTG
>VZTU01035000.1:8488-36218 GCA_013400835.1 Zapornia atra
AATTTTTTTTTTTTTTTTTTTTTTTTTTTGAGAGTGAGGGGTGTGTTTAATAGGATGAGTGAATATTGATTCATGGCTGTGAAGTCACTTTTTTCTTTCCAAAAGAGAAAGAGTAAAAATTGGTATTGGCTACTTCAACAGAAGTAATATTTCACACAGAAATATAATTAATCTTTCCAGTTAGGAGTTTCATCATACTTGGGGGATAATGAGAAGCTCCTTGGATCAGGTATCTGAAAAATGTCTGATGGAACCAAAACTGAAATTCTGCAGAAAAAGTGTGAGTGCACTGGAAGATCTTAATGAACTTCTGTGTTCACAGACAGGAAGAGGAAGCTGGTGATTTTAGGGTGCTTCTAGTAATTAAATTTATTATCTACACTGAAACAGATCATAAACCGACTTCCTCCTGTTTAAACCCATGAGTTCAGTAACTTTGTTTTTCCCTGTTATGAAGTTTTATAAAAATACCTTTGTTGTAACAGTATTGTAGTTCTGAATTTAAAAAATACTGTCCAACCAAACAAAAAAAAGGCTTAGCAAAGCAAACCCAACATAGAACCTGCTACTATCTCAACTTTCTTGTTAATGCTGGGGTTTCATTTCTAGACAGCTGCTGAATTGTGTAAGTAAGTGTGGTGATTCAAGAGCTTTTTGAAAGCTCTTCAGGAGGGGAGTAAGTTCTGCCATAGGTATCAGGAAAAAGAGAAGAGTTTATCTTTGAGATGATTCTTTGTTTCTGACATTAATAAAATCAGAATCATAGAAATGTTACAATATACCATATTTAACACCCCATAGCCTTAAGTAGTATTTCATTCTCTAAAGTGTGTTAGTTTAAATGTATTTTGGAGTTTGTTTTCTGCAGTAGTTTGGTAAACCAATGGCGTCACAGATTGCCTGTGGATGTCTTGTATCCTTGCTTTCTTTGTAAAAAGTTTCTGTAGATTCTAGCAATAGAGAATTGCAGCATAAAAATCAGAAAATTGTCACAATATAAAAATCTGTGCTACCTTCTTCAGTAGTATTCATGGTACTAGGCAAATAATAACAGTAAAAGTTATACATTAGATTTCCTGCTATTTATTATAAGTAATTTATTTCAGCTAAACCATAGTTAGTTAAGGAGCTGAAACTCAAAAGATGTAGTACCTCTACCAAATTACTGTTGATCATTTAATGTGTTCATGGGCTGTGTAAAATACAGATGTATTACCCTGCCTGCCAGAAGGAATGAGCTGCAAGGATTTTCTGATTAGGAAATTCCAAATGGGGTATATAGGGGGAGGGGTCTCATTTTTCTTTTGGCATTTTCTCGTTCTTCATCATCACCATAATTACATTTTCACACCAATAAAATTGTCCATAAAAGAAGCCTTCATGAAAAAATGTTTTCAGCCTGGGCTTCATTTATAATGCTAGGCCCTTTAAGAATAATAAAAATAAAATCATGTGCTGACTCGTGCAGTTCTGCTCTCATTTAAGACCTGGTCCTCACACCAGTGTTCAGCTTAACTGTATCTGCTGGTTATTGGGCAGGTAAGTGTTTCCAGGCACACTTATGGTAGAAACTGTCTTGGATTGCCTAGTGCTCAATTTAGAAGTGGCCACTGAAAGTTGCCCTGGATGATCTTCCCACCCCCCCATCTTTTGACACATACATACTATAATCTGGCTTGGATTCTGGTTTCACTGCAGGGTGTAGGCTTGCCCTAGAGCAACATATAAAAGGTGACTCAAAGTAGTTGGGCTCAAGGTTCAGAGGTGGAAGGGCCAGTTCAGGACCAATTTGGAATGGACTATTACAGACACATGAAGACTGATGAAGCTGCTGTGGTCCCACAGAAAACTCTGTCATACCATCTAACACCTTGGCTGTGTATTTGGTGTGTTATTTCAGTAAGAGTTCCTGGTCTGCCTCAGATATGTAAGGAAATGTGGAAGGCGATACAGAAGGTGGAAGAGAGAAATGAATTAGCCCCAGCTCTTTTGTAGTATGTCAGAGCCTGCCCTCTCTGAACTATTTCCTCCTAATGTTTCCCGCAGTTGTTACTGCCAGTTCAGCCCATGAATTTGGTGGACAGTAGCTTATATTTGGGTTTTCTTTTAAGCAACAGTTGTCTAACACTGGCTGTATGAGCACTGCCATCAGCCCTACTGTGAGAGCTGAACTAACACTGATAGCTGTGGGAAACTTGTAGACAAAATTACAAGTGGACTGGAGGAAAAAATTACTACAAGTAATAGTTTGTGGAGAACTCAGGGTCTGGAGAATTACGGGGTAAGATTAAAGAATCATGAAGAAAACAAGTCTCGGGTTTCCTTCTTCCCTTGGCATCCATGGAACAGAGTGACCGAAACAGCTTAGTTTTGTTTTAAAATAGGACAGAGTTCTTTTAGGCTAGAAGAGATGTATTTGACAAGAAATGGAAGCAAAAATGAGAAATAAGTTCCTGTCAGATAAGCATTTTGTTTTTATTCCTGGAGATTTGGGACTAGCTTTATAATCCTCCAGTGATTGCTTTGTAAGCTTCTTGGAAAGAAACAGAAGTAGTTGGAAGCTAAATCATAGCCTATTTTGAAAGAGAGAGTGAACTTAACTTTTATGCAGAGAAATATGCAAGCCAAATTGAGGAAGTAGAGGGGGAAGATGGAATGGAAACCCAGCATTTTCAGGCTAGGTAACAAAAGGGGGTGCTGAGAGCTGGGGAGAGAAGCACATGCTAGCAAGTGCATGGCATAGCTAACAAGCTGGACTGAACATTTGGAATAAGGAGTTTCTGTATCTTCTATTACAATAACGCAGCAAGATTTTTTTCAGCAAATGCAGCTCACATCACATATCCAGTTTTAAAGACCCCTAAAGTAGGTTTTTACAGATTAAAGAAATACGTGTTTCTGAAGTAGGTACTTTCAACAAACATCCAAAGCATGAATGTGGATTTAGGACCCTAAGTCTAACTCTTGAATATCTCCTTTTGTGACTTTTATGGCCTGCCATAAAAGAATGATTCATGATTTCCCTCTTTATTCTCATTGTCCTTTGTGAATTATAAAGAAGTCACTTCTTTGCTGTGGTTCTTAACTGGTGTGTGCTTGGTGAAAATAATTGGCAGAGGCAAATAGCTTTCCCAAAACATGGGAGTGGAGCAGGACTCTGAAACTAAGCTTTGCTTACCTGGGGAGAGACAGGTCAATATCTATTATCAAACGGGGTCTACATTTTGACAGCACATAAACAGAAGTTACTAGCCCTCTGTTACAGCTGTGTGTTTTCAATAGCTACTGCAGAGCTAGCTGTTACGAGCAGCTAAAGATAAGATTAAAAGTCATCAGTTCAAAGTTCAGAAGAGATCATTACTTTCAAGGACAGAAGCACCTGAATTTGATAGGCACTGCTTTATACCAGAAGCACTTCACTTGTACTGACAATTAATCTTGTATTACAAGGGAAGTTGGTAAGGCAATATCACAGGGTAATAGAGTGCCACGTTTCCTATCTGAGTTCATATACTAGTTTGGCATGGCTGCTCACTGAAAATATCAAGTTATTCTAGCATACATCTTTGTTAAACAAAATGCCCAGAGCTGCTCTTTTAATTCTTGTGGTGGGCAAACAGTGAAATGAGTTTTGTAAATGTCTAGGTATTTGAATTAAAGCAAACTATTCAATACTGAACTGTTTTTTCATTAAACTTACAGTAAACAGTTTTTGACATCATTTTGCGTGGGTCCTGCTTTTGTTTGGTATATGAGAAGAATTTTAGAATGAGGGTTTGAAAAAGCAAGCCCAACTTTCAAGGCCAGTCAGACTTTAGAAGTTATGGATAAAAATCTCAGGAAGTTCCCTCTCCCTGTGTTTGGAAGGCTGGTGCCTCTACCCTGGTAACAGTGTGCATGCATAATGTCTCGTTTCAGTTTTTCCCTCCTTTTCTGAGTGCATACTTCGTTCTAGAGTTAAATAAAAACAAATGAAAAACTTTTAATCCCTTTCACTTTGAAAAATGTGGTTTTAGAAGAAAATAATAGCTTATTATTTCTGTCAGTAGACTGAGCTCTGAAAAGTGTGTTGCTGTCATGTGTAAGTCTTGAGTAATGATATTGAGTGCATTTGAGAGATTACATACAGAACTTGAAAATTTCCCATTGCTTTACACTAGTCTACCAGAACTGTACTGCTTTTTTTCCCCTGCAAGTGTAAATCTATAATAAGAGGAAAACCTGGAAAAATCATACAGAAAATGGCACAATATCTGTGATTTTAAGTAGGGTAAAGGTTTTTTTTTGTGTAGCAGGAATATTTTTTCCTAGTTGAAAAATCTGCCTGCCTATGGTTCTTGACAGTGTGAAATTGCTGTTACATAGCTAAAATGCTGCTTTTTCAATTTCAAGTAAATGCTCACTGCTAGTACTAGACAGGTTGCTTCATTATTTTATTTTTGTAGGTTATTTTATTTCTGTAGGTTATTTTAGTGCGGCCTTCACTGTTTTAGCATATGTTTCTAAATCTTATTTAGGAAAAGCAAGAATTATGAGTGCAAAAGGGAATAGCTGTCCTACCAACTTTCCTAAGCAATTCTCCAATAACATTAAATGCATTTAAGAGAGGAGAAGAGGAACCCAGCTTTTCACAGCAACATTATTTGTGTCTGTTTAAACAGAAAGTGCGGTCATTTCTACTAAGAATCTCTGAAAGAACAAGATCATCTCTAGAGATTGATTAACAGCAATAGAGAAAATGAATGAAGTGCTCAGTGCAGTACAGTTTAGAGAGAGAAAATCTAATGGGAAGTAGCTGCATTAGTAGCAGCTGGATTTCCTTCCTGAATCGCGGTCTGAGTGGAAATCCTAGCTTACTTAAAATTTGTCTGCAAGATTCTTAGCCTGATAAGAAAGGTGGATAAAGCAATTTATTTACTTGGCTTTGGTGCTGTGATGATGTGTTTTGTTTAAGCTTGCTGTTGTTGTTTGATTTTTATCTAGGCTATTTTTATGATTCCTACAAATCCCCCTCCAACCTTCCGGAAGCCAGAGCTCTGGTCTGATGAATTCACAGATTTTGTGAAGAAATGCTTAGTGAAAAATCCTGAACAAAGAGCTACGGCAACACAGCTGCTACAGGTCAGTATTTAAGTTACTGAGGAAATGCAAACTTTATGGCTTTTTTCCTCTAGTCTCAAACCAGAACTGTTGTGAAAATTTCTAAGGGCAAATCTTATTTTAACTATTATCATGCCTTACTTCTTTTCCACTCTGTGGTCGTTTCTCTGTCAGCTCCCGTATCTCAACCCCCATTTTATTTCTCCTTTGCCACTTCTAAAAATTAATTGCTCTTTTTATAGTTTAGGGCTGGTTCTTGCAATTAAAATTGGATCCTTGCTTTGTGGTTAGAGGCCCTCAATAGATCTCAGGATTTAGGCAAGTGTTAAGTAAAGGAATTGAGCCCATGTTACCCCTCAGTGTGGACCACCCATGGTGTATATTCAGCCTTTCCTTGTGGTCACGTTAAAGAAGAGTCTGATGCAGATGGAGAGCATATTGAGTTTGTTCTTGGGCTGAATTATACCAAGTGGGTATAATTCGAGCCACAGTTGGAACTTTGGAACAGTTGGTTCCTGTGGAACAGGGCAGCGTGCACCAGGCTTTCGCCCACTGGCTGACCTGAGCTTCTAATAGCTGCAGAAATTTAACAGTTGCATCTTTTTGATAGAAATAAAGGAGAGAAATTTCAAAGAACTACCAAAAAACAAATAGAAGGGACGTATATGTGAAGAACGATTTAGTCTTTGTGAAACGGACATAATTTTACAGAGGCCACACATTTTATTGCACAGGGGAGAGAGAAAACGTGAAGAAAGTTTTCTCCTTTGGCCTCAAGTTTGTGTTACCCACTACCTTCAGGACTGTCACAATAAGCCTACAAGTAACTTAGGAGAAACATACAGTAAAAGAGGGGGAAAAAGAAAAAGATTTCTAGAAAAAGTATAATAGGTTCCGTGATGATTGAAACAGTATCTAAAACTTTCTGTAAATAAGCTTGCTTTGAAAATGAAACAGAAATGAATAATTTTGTTAGGTTCTTTAGTCCTTTTACTTTATTGATTTCTAATTCATTAAACTTTTGGATAATTTAGTCTTCTTTTATGCTTTTCACTGCTATTGGTAAATATTATTCTTAATTTTCTTTGTTTATCGGCCTACATAAGAATCTGATCTTCTGGAAATTCATCTGTAAGCCAGATTTATTCTGTCTTGAGCTAGCAATAGCCTCTCTTAAAATTTAAATTCCAGTAACCTCCACTACAAGAATATACGATGTTTGCAAAGTAGTTTCCAGTTAAAGATCATCAAATTCATAAGTCTTGTTAGGACTATTTTATTTTCTACACTTGTGAGAGCACCAAAATGTAGACTGCAAGGAGAGTAAAAATTGCAAGTCACAGCTTTTCGTATGATGTATGAAATCACTATATGAGACCTTAAATTTGAGGCCATACCTGGAATTTTGTATAGTTAGCTGAATACCAGCAGCTGGATAAAAGAGACTTGTATTAATGTGTCAAGTAATGGACTGGGAAGCTTCAGTGTCCGTCTTTCCCTGTGCTTGCTGGCCAAAACATCAAATAGTGTGTCCAGCACCAGTACATGTTGCCTTTTCCCTCAGCTGGAATCTGGAGCATGTGTCATAGAGCTGTAGGTGTGATGGGTGTGTTTGAGTGGGAATGAAAGTAGTGCTTGTGGGGAAAGATCATGGAAGAAAAAGGAGAGTAATTAATATATTAAGGCAGAAGATACAGAACCACGTGGAGGACACTAGTCTTCATCAGCTGTATTCTTTGTGGAACAGGTTTTTAATGTCTATTAATACATTTCTGAGGTGCTTAGAGTTACATTTTGCCTGAATTGTGCAAAATGATCCCAAATCAGAATTTTTCAAACAGCAGGTTAACATTTTATGAGGCAGTAAATGAATGTAAATGGTATCGTGCACATGTTGTGTTAAAGGAAGAAGTAGTGTTACAATTAATTGGCCTCAAATTCAAATTTAAGCTTCCTGCTAAAAGGTATTTTTGCTTTTTCTACACTTCAGCATCATAGATCAAGATATGTTTTATGACATATGAACTACAGGTTTGTTGAAGTAGGCAGCCGTAGTTGCTCTGCTTGCAACAGCTAATTTATGCTGTCAGCTTGTTAAGATTAATTAAGTTCTGTAACTGAATATCTGACAAAGTTTGTTTTTCTATGTCAGACAATCACCACTCTATTTATTTACTAGTTGCTGTGTGTTTCCTTAGAAAAATTATACCCTTCACTATAAAACACTTGTTATATGATTACATTTCCCAAGACTTGCTATTGTTAAAAATAAATTTAGTTATGAAACAGCTAAAAGGTAGTGTGTTGTGTTTGTGTAGATTTTAATTATTGTGTAATATAAAATACCATTTATTACAGAATTCTGTGCTGTCGAATAATACCTGTAATTCCATTTAAAGCATAAGTAATGTAATGATGCTATATAATGTAATGATTTTTTTTTCTTTCTCTCCAGCATACATTTATTAAGAATGCCAAGCCAGTTTCAATTTTAAGGGACCTGATCACTGAAGCTATGGAGATAAAGGCAAAGCGACATGAGGAACAGCAGAGAGAACTAGAAGAGGAAGAAGAAAATTCAGTGTGTACCTTTTTTCCCCCCTATAATGTCCGTACTTGTGTTCAAATACTTTTCTTTACCCATTTTTCCCTGATTTTTAGCCAATGAGGGCTGAGCATTCCACTCTTATGATGGGTAATGCTGTTGTGAGTAATGCTGTGTGAGCCAGCTTTCAGCACTATTCTGTGAGATGTCGTTGTAGAAATTTTTTCTAGGAGGTGGGAAAAGAAACTGTGTCAACTTCAGCTGTTCAGACTGTAAAACAAAAAAAATCAAATCCAAACCACAAAGCTGTTTAGGTTCCACTTTCACATATGGGGCGTCTAGATGGTTTAATTTTCAGTTGAGGGCACTTAGCTTTTTTTTTTTTTGTTTTAAGTCTAATACACAGAAGAATAGTTAGCTGTGACTCACAGAAAGTAGTGATTACAATATGGTTTGAATCAAGTTGCTCCCAAAAAGTGAAAACGGTGACAGCATTTCATTCTTCAGATGACATTGTAAGCGTATGTTTGAGGAGAAGAGCAGGTTATGTGGTAAATAGATTGTGTTTAGAATTGTTTGGCAATGTTAGGAATAAGTCCCTGTTCCTGGCATTATTACTCTCCCTAAGTGATTTATTTTAGGGCAGTCTTGTGCAATACAGCAGTATGTGCTTCAAAGAAGTGTATTGCCACACATGCAATGAGAATCAAGGTCAGTCAGGAATAACACACAGACATGGATGGAGACTGGAATGTTAGTAGAAATCTTACAGCTTTCAGCAAACAGAAATAAGCAGTGCAGCAATGCAGACAGCCCTCTCTCAAATTGTAGAATCCTTGTTCAGTGTTGCACAGTGTTAGGTGATGATCTATATATATATATGCATATATACATAAACACTTTTCAAGCAGGTTCTGTGGAGTGTTTTCTATCCCAACAGACTATATTCCTTTGCTTGGTGGATATTTTTCTGTTGTAAGTGTATGTCTAAGAGTACTGAATGCTTGTGTTGATATTGATATTACTCTGTATTGTATTTGCTTAGTAATAAAATAGGCAGGGAAGGTTGGAATTTCTTTTTTAAAATTTTTTTTTCTTTTTTACATTAGAAATATTGCCTGTGGGGCATGTGTGACTTGACGTCCAGAGTTGATGTTTGTGACTGGATATATTGACTAAGTTGATCTGTGAAGAGACTGATTTATTACTGACATAAAAAGCTAATGTCTTTTCTAGCATGCTTTTACCTCCCTTATTGCTTTCTGATTGTTAGACCTCAAACACATGGGTGCTCTTGATGTTTTTTGCATTAACCCAAAATTAGGTATGGCATCTAATTACTTAGTCTGTGGTTCAGGTGGGGAATCAGATTGCCAGGCACAGGCAAAACAATCTGTGCCAGCTCAGTATGTGGTGTACTTCCCACTTTCACTGATGGGTGCAGGGGTACAACATGAGTTTGGTCCACCTCAACTGAAGAAACATTTAGCAATTCCACATGCTTCTTGCATGGGTGTGAGAATCAGAATGCAGTTGTGTGTCTGCCCCCACCCCCCGCCAACCCTGGATTATTCAGGGTTTAGTGTACGGGAATCTCCAATCCAGGACTGGGGCAGGAGTCTGTTATTTGTGTTACCATTGCAGAAGATGTGAGTTTTTGTCAGGTACTTCTGTGGTGCAATCAGGGAACAGGTTATGAGTTAAAAAGACAGTGAGACTCTGCTTGTCACTAAGTGTAAAAAATGTGGGCCTGAAATCTGAAAATAACAGAAGTATCTTTGGTTAGCTGGGCTGAGACAACAGAATTGCAAAGTGGTTGAGGTTAGAAGGGACCTCTGGAGGTCATCTGGTCCAACACCCAGAGTCCCAGGACTGTGTCCAGATGGATTTTGAGTATCTCCAAAGAGGGAGATTCCACAACCTCCCTGGACAGCCCGTGCCAAAGCTCAGTCATTCACAGTAAAAAAGGTTTTGCTGGTGCTTAGAGGGACTGTCCTGTGCTGCACTGGGGGCCCCTTTGCTGCTGGCCCTGTCCCTGCGCAGTGCTGAAAAGGGCTCTGTTACTTTGCACTTTCCCTTCAGATATTTGTACGCATCAATGAGGTCCTACATGTGCCTTCTTTTCTCCAGTCTAATGGTCCCAGCTGTTTGAGCCTTTTCTCCTAGGAGAGATGCTCTTAATGATCTGGATGGCCCTTTGTTGGACTCTCTGTAGCACGTCCACATCTCTGTGGACAGAGGGAGGTACTGGGAAGTTGTACTGGGGAGGCCAGAAGTGGATCCACAACTCCAGGTGTGACCTCACTAGTGCTGAGTAGAGGGAAACGATCACTTCCCCTCACCTGCTGGCAACACTCCTTCTAACATGGTCTGGGATACCATTTCTTAGCTGCAAGGTTGTGTTGCTCTTAAAAATGCAGTTGTAGTGTCTTTTTTTTTTACTTATACTAACATAATTTTAGGTGCTGCCATCATATAAAAGTGCATGAAAATCAACAAACCCGCAACAAGAAGTCAACCTCCACCTGAAGAGATTACTCTTGAATACAAGGCAGAGTAGCTGACAGAGAGATAGAGGCAAGAGGTGGAAGATTAGTTTGCATGGGAAGCTTGATATTACCATACCTTAGTCATTCTTCTTTTCAGTATCATGATGCAGAGGAGTTTTAAAGGGCAATAAGGACAGTCTTGCAGAGGGCTAGAGGCAGTCCTGCTGTCATAGTAGCAAGGGACCTGAGAAAAAAATAAAGGGGTTTGAAAACTTAACAGATGAGTAACAGAAGAGGCAGATTTGGAACAGAGCTGACCTTTCAGTACAGAAGTGAAGTGACAGAATGGGTGAAGGCTGTGGAAGAGGGCTTGTAAATGCAGTTGGTATATTCAGAAGAGAAAGGTTAGTAGAAAAGTAAAAGCATGATTCCAGTATAATGAAAGACAGAGGGAAAGAAGTTGGAAAATGAACCCTTGTAATTGTATTACCTCAAGCAGAGGGATAAATAGGTGAGACTTAGATGACAAATAGGCAAGAAGGATGAGAAAGTCTGGATAAAAACTTAAGCAAAATGGAGATTTTGAAAAGAATGGTATGTTAGGGCAAGCCCTTTGTACTGCTGTACTTGTAAGACTTCAGAACTACTAAAAAAAACCCCCATACACATTGAACATACACATTATGCTGTGTATTATCCTTGGAGTTAATTATTTAAGTTACTTTGTAAATAGTTTTACCATCCATAGTAATTTGATGTCTTGTACTCCTTTTTAATTTTCTGTGGTGATGCTGACATACAGGCTATAATTGATTAACTAAAACTAATAAAGAACACCAAGTGATATTTGCAGGGGATGTTGAGAGAGATGGATCCTGGATTTTGAAGGCATAATAAATTGCATTTGGACATAATTACATAAGCCCTTGTGGTTGCATTTTTGAACTAAGTAGTTTGCTTCCTCAGCAAGATGAGCTGGCTGCCTCTGTCTATTTTAATGCAAAGTAAACTTTATGAAGGATGGACTTAAAGCAACACTGAAGGTAGGCTGAACACAAAGCACAAAAGAGATGAATGCAAACTGTCCCTTAATGCTTTAGAACATAAGATGACAAGTTCAAAAGTTTGAGTGGGTGTTACTGCATATTGCCAAGGGGTGGTAACAACCAAGCTGCACATTCTAACTCTGGGTAACTCTTGGGGGAAAGCACTGAAAGGTTAATTCTTACAATCTTTTGCCTGCTTTGTTTGTTGTGAGAGAGGCCTGGTAGTAGACTAGGCTGCGCAAATAGTCCGTAGTCCTCTTCATTGTAGGTTAAGGTAAGTCAGGCTGGCTTCTGTTTGCTACAGAACATTTGAAGCAACAGTAATTCAGAGAATGTGTTTGCAATACCACGGTAGGGTGACTCAGAGTTTAACTGTAGTTCTCCAGCAAAGGTCAGCTCTCCTCATGGCAGAGAGAATGGATTATTTCTTAAGAATAATTTGTGTCGTTCTGGTAAACTTCAGTGGAAAAGAATAGATCTCTCTGAGCTTGAGGGAAGTTTCAAATGTAGAGAAAGACCGGATGCAAAGGTAGGAAGAAGCTATGCTACTTGGAGGCTGAGCAAACAAAAGGGGTAATACTAGCTGGTACTGCTGGCAAAGTGGGAGGTGGTGCTTCTCAGTGTGATAATTTCATATTTTTTATCCTGATCATGGATAGATAAATTTCATTACTTCTGAAGATTATTCTGGAGAGGTTTTGTGCTTTTTTTCCCCATTAGCTCCATCAGCTTTATCAGAGGAAGACTGTGAGGTACCATATATTTACTACTGCAAAAAGATCATGCAATGGATAAGTGGATGTCCAGGTATTTTTACTGCAAGGTTTATATTGAGTAGTTAAACCTCTAAAAAATTTTACCAGTGTAAAAAGATTAGGTAGAAAGGGATTTTTATTGGTATTTTAAAAAAAGTTTAGCTTTATGTTCTTTTATGCTGTTGCAATGTTTTAATTCTCCAAGTTTTCATGTAGTTTTATGATTTTATAAAATAATCTGTGATTAGGTTTTGAATGATTAAATTTTTACTTTTGTTAAAATTGTTAATGTGATACTTGGTAGGAAGTATGACTTGCTATCAGTAATATGCCTTTAATAAGTTTGTATTGCTTGGTAAGCCTTGAGTGAAAAAAAATTTGGAATACTTAGCTTTAGCAGAAGAAGTGAGTGTACAAGTGAATGAAATGAAGAATACTGATGGTGAGGTTAGGAGGAGGGTTTTTCATCTTGACAAATGCAGTTTGTCAAAACTCCATGTTTGGTAGTCTCCTATGAATAACTTTTGTACTGTCACAGTGCAGAACAAATTCTGTTCAAAACTGGTTTTAATAATTGGCTGTAATACAGACTTTTCATGTCCTGTATCTGAATTTCAATGCAGTACATCATTGTAAGGAATTCCAAATTCACTTGAAAGATTACACCAGCAGCTTGTCCACTGAAGGTTCTGACCAATTAAAAGCACAAACCCAGCCAAACTAGGAAACAGCAGGGCAAACTCTTACAATTTTTAATTTACCGGGAGTTTTCTCTACCTTGTTTCCTGAATGAATGTGATTGTATAATGCGTGCCAGAAGACTCTTGAGCACTATGTACGTGTGATTGAGGCCTGAATTAAGTGAAATTCTGGACAGCACAGATTTTAGTTTTTAAAGTATACTAGATGGAGGTACAGGTCAAGGGACCCACAAGTTATTATTAAAGAAAAAAAAACAGAAGAAAAAAAATTGTACTACTTGTGTTAGTAATTTTAAACACCCTCCCACCCCTCCAAAAAACGAAAACCCAACAGCCAAACACCCACCAAACAACTAAACCCACAATTAAATTTGGAATAGTGCTTAATTTCAAAATAAAGTCAAAGATTGTTTTTCCTTTAATTTGAAACTTGTTTGGGGACCTGCCAGAAAACCAAGAAACCAATTCTTTTTACACTTCTGAGTGTTTATTCATTCCCTTCTGGAAAGGGAAAACAGATAATAGGAGTGCCGGTTTGGTGCACTGTAGTGAACGAAGTCAGCAGTCCAGCCTGCAAGTATAAAGATAGATAACCATTGCACATTCCTCCTCCCTATGTACGAGTTTTCACAGAACCCTGATGAAATCCAGGGGTACTTCTGTGTAGTTTTCATGACTACGCAAACAGAGTTTAAATGATAACACAGGTTTTGATTAACCAACATGCAATGATGGCAGCAGTTCTAGAAAGAGATGACAGGTCCTATGTTACCTTGTGTAGTAGTCGTGATAGTAAGCCATGCATATATTTCTTCATATTTTAATATCTATAGATGTTTTCAGATTGTATATGGAATTGCAGTCACTGTTCAGTTGGAAAGTAATAGCCACCTAGCACATATATTTTGGAAAATAACAACTTAGAAGTAGATTTTTCCCAGTGATATTGCTGTGAAGGCCTCAGCGTAGAAGTACAAAGGCAGACCCAGGCCTGGAGAAATGGATATTTAATAACACCTAACAGCAAGAGCAGATACTAATGGTGGTGTGAAATAGAGACTATCAATGTTAAAGGTCTCTCATGGGCAGTGAATTGAGTCCAGATACAATTGAAAATGAATGGTTTCAGTTAACCTGTTGGTGGCTTTAATTTTATTGATCTAAACCCCCAAGAATTTCCTATGTAAAGTGTGAGCAGTTGTGCTCATTACTCACGGGTACGTGTTTTGGGACCCATCAAGAAGAAAGGTGTAAAATGTTCAAACTATGATGTTCCTTTTGTTAGGAAACCAGATTTAACCCTAACAGTTACATTTGAACAAATTTTTTATAGTTTTATTTCCCCTTTAAGGCTGTATATGCATTGCAATAGGCAATCAGGTTGTAAGTGACTTAGGTAACTGAAAGAAGAGTGGAGAGGAGCAGGTGGTTTTGTAGAATCAATCAGATGCAAAGATTTCACAGTTACATACTTAATTTTCAGGATTGATCCAGGTTATTTTTCTTTGAGCAAGTAAGAGCCACAACCCTAAAACTCATTCTTGTTTTTCATTTTTCCACTATGTCTGGACATTTTATAGTATGGGAAGTTGTCAGTTGTAGATACGAAGCTTTGAACAGCCAAAAATATTATACAGCTGTAAATAATGGCCAGGTTGGATACAGTCTTCATGTCTGTATCCTTCCAGAGAGATAATAATACAAATAGTGGGCTCTGAATTGATTTTATGCCTGTTATGAGAGCTGCCTGTGTGATGAGAATGCCTTCTGACAAACTGACATGTTTTGATAGGTGCTGAGGTAATTGTACAGATTTTTTTAATTAAGCAAAAATTGCAAGTGGTGTATTCTACAGAAGGTTAATCCCAATATCAAAGTTTAAATGTTAGTTTAGGCATTACTAAACATGACCAATCTCTTCTCTGGTGCATTTTTTGAAGTGCGATGTGAATTGGATGCTGAGGCTGGGCAGCTGTATTACGAGAATGTAAAGTAACTCGTTGCCTGGCAGCTCACAGGAAACATGTCTAAATATTTATTTCTGTGGATCTTTAAAGGAATGAGCTAACAAGCCCTTCCTGTATGTTTTCTTTTACATTTTAATGGCTTTATTATGTGAGGAATACTTAATTATTTTAGAATATTCAAACAAGGAATTGCCACTGCATACTCTTATTTTTGGTATTCTTAGGCACTTAGTGGTTGACAGCTATCAACACTTTAGCCAACTGTCAATAATACATTTTTTATGTGTGTAGTGTTATTCATTCATACAAAAGTTTCTCTGCTTAATCATATATTAAGACAAATTGATACCTGTCTTTTGAGACCTTAAAAAAGAATTGCTATACATACTCCCTTATGTTTTTACAATATTACATAGTTATTTTAAAGGAACTAGTGAATCATTGTGTTTTAAGTCTGAGACACCAGAAACCTTTTCTAAAGGTTTTTATATTTCATGCATCTTTCACGTGTTTGTATATGATATATCTGTGTGTGTATATATACATATGTGTATCTGTGTGTGACAAACAGCCTTTAAAAATTTCTGGTTTCCTAGCATTTTTTTAAGCCAATTTTATTACAGTCTTTTAAGTGTTCTGAAGTTAGAAAGATGTAAAGATGACTTCCTCTAGGGAAATATAGCTACTCAAGGGCATAAACAGCTTTTAAAAAGCATATTGTTAAAATCCACAGCAATTTAGAAAATTAATTATAGGAAGAGTAAACAGGGAGGTAATTGCGAGCAGCAAGTTGTTGTTACTAGGTCTGTCGATTCAAAGGTGGTAGAAAACAAGCCTGAACTCTGTTTCATGACACACATCTGTTGAATTCGATGAGATGTGAGTGTGTGCTGAAAGTTGAGTCTCTACCTTTTTGCTGATGGGTCTAAGCTTAAACGTGTGCTCAGTGTGAAGCACGTAACCCTCGGGCTGTAGCTGGGCTTTGTACGTAGGGACCTGAACAAAATCCTTGTTCCTGACCAAACTAGATGATGTGTTTATGTAGCTACTACACTGCTTTTATAAAAAGATAGCTGTGACTACAGCCACGTTTTTCAAAGGTGATGATGAGGTGTTAAAAGTAAATGAAAGTATTTTACAGGATACTAAATTTTGCCAGCATGTAAATCTCCCTTCAGCGCGCTGCCGGCTAGTTGGCTGTCTCTGGTGCCCTCTGCTGTTCTTCGCACATGCACAAGCCAGAGCGACAGTTTTCAAAGGCAAGCTGACTGCACTTCTCTTGTCTAGTTTTTTCTGTATCTGTCTTCATCCCTTTTCCCCAGCGAATGTTAAAAGCGGGGCAGAAAAAAAAATATCCATGAATCTTTATCACTTCAGCTCGTTTGCTTTTATTATAATGTAGGCTGAGGTCCAAGGCTGTCTTTTCTGAGGAAGCTTCCCGTGTGATGATTGTATCTTTTGGGTTCCGAGCACGTTGTGAAGTCTTGCATGTTGTTTCTACTGAAGTCATTTTGAATTCCTGTTAATCGAATCTCTGTGGTTGCATTTTCATGCTTTAAGGGTTGCTCTTGTTAATCTTCTAACTTATTCTGTAAGTAAGGAGATCCCAATGAGTTAGTCCCGTGGGGTTACAGGATATTGGCAATATTTTACTTGTATTTATAGTGTAAATTAAGGTTGTTCCGTTTCTGTAGTTTACTGTAATTCCTGTTGCATTTCAAGATATACTGGTGCTCTTGATTGTGCGCTCTTTCTGCTACTGCCTGCTGGTTATCAGAAACACCTGTCAAATACAAGTTCTCTTGTACACAAGAGAACAGCAGAGAGTTTAATTCCAGTTAGCTGCTTTTATTGCTTGATTCTCGGATCCATTTTCATAAACAGTGTGAGAACACGACACTTCAGCATAAATATCGTATATATTTTTTTCCTGCTTAAAATTAAGATTATGTTTGTTTTTATTTAATCAGTGAGTTTACCTTTTTTTAAACAACAGATCAGAAGTTCTACTTCAATATTTATGAACTGTAAGGCATGAATCGAATTTGTACAGATGAATCGCTTTCATCTCTCATGTAAATGTGCAATTAGATGACTTGGTTCCAACGGATATTTTTATAACGTTACATTTCAGATCCGGTATTCCCTACTGCTCTGTCAGCTAAATCTCGTGTTTATGAGAAATGCCAGAAGGATAGCTCTGGTGCAGTCTGTCCTAACCCACAAAATTAATTATTTTGGGGCATGCAAAATCCCTGAAAAAGTTTTATATTGCTCTGTCTCAGTACATCATTCCTGAACTAGGGAAATAGCTATCAATCAAAATTGTCATGTACTGCCCTTTTTGGGACAACTATTCTGTTACTAGTAGTGAGGTAGGGTTTTGCCATCCTTTGTCTTGAAGGTAACTGTTCCCTTCGCTGAGAGACTTAGTAAGCTGGAAAATGAAATGCTGTTCTTTGGAGCAAATCCAGATACTTGATTTAGTGAAGAAATAAAATATTTTTAATAAATCAGGGCAGATAGGATGGTCACTTAGAACTCCCTTTCATATTTGTTCATATTGTTAGCCATATCTTTTTTAATGTCTGAAGTAAAACTTTTCGCTTCAGGAAAATGTTTGTTTCATTCTGATTTCAGTTTTAGTAAGGTTAGGACCATATGCGCTGCATGTGGATATTAATAAAATAAATCAGCTGTAACTGAGCCCTAAACTCAGCGATTTGCCTGCCTCTGTGTTAGAGATCCCAGATTTGTAGTACTTAATAGGAGAAAGAGCAGTACATTGCAAGTCAGTTTTGCATTGTATTGCAAATAATACTCTTGGAAAAAATAACTTAATTGTTCTGGTGCTTTTAAAATTCAGTGCTTTGCAACTTTACTTTCTGAGTAGCCTTGTTAGAAAGGGAAAAATATAACTGATAGAAAACACAGGTTAGTAAGAACATTGTGGAGAGAAATAACGAAAATCAAAGTTGCCACCAGGAGGAGCAATACCAAAATAGTCACAGTTTTCTAGTCTTGTAGCTGTAAAATATCTATATCTTAGGGAATATCATAATTTTTTTTTAAGGGCAAGGTACTAAATGTAGTGTTTTCGAAAACAACTAAAAAACCCCAAAAGAATACAGGTTAAGAACTTTAATATTTTTACAAATGATTATTTGGAAAACACTGATTCTGACATGAAACCGGGTCTTTGTCCTGGTTTCAGTACCTTATGTTGCTAGCTGGACTCTCTGAATCAAAACTAGATCTATTTTTGTGTCTCTTAGTTGAGACATAATAGAATCATTTTCAGGAGCTGGTCTATTGGTATTGCAAATAGCTATGATTCTCTCTATCTGCCTTGGCTAGGTGTCAGAGAAACAGGCACCCGGACAGCATAGCTGGCTCCTGCACTAGAGGCAAATTGTTTGCTGTGTCAGGGAATAAATAACAAGAAGGAAAAGATTCAATGAGAAATAAAGTGTGCCAGGCCTTGTAGGGCTTAGGGGGCTTGGATTTATCTTTTCTGGTCCCATCACATGTCCGTACCCCCTTCACCTCCTGTCCTTACAAGTCTCTTCATATTAGAAAATTTAAAATAAATAGCACAATAGAAAGATTTAGGAAAAAGGGGAAACGTAGTGGCTGAAATCTTGTTTTAATGCTACATGTGACTACAGGTGTGTTAATGAGAATGGGCAAATTTAAAAAAAAAAAGGTGTTATATGATTGTCTTCCAAGCTGTATAGCTACAGTATTTTGCTAGATGGGGATAGAGTTCATTTACAAATGAACTTGAGTGAAGTTTGGATGCAACAGAGGAAATGTGTATAAAGTTACAAAATCGATGAAAGTAGCATTTGGATTTAAAATGTAATAATTTGACATAGAGTGTCTTCACAGTGCTGGGTATTATTTCTCATATAATCAACAAGGAGAATGTTTTAATTTTTTTTTCTCTGGGTGATAGATTTTACTCGTATAGAAAATGTGTGTACTCCATCATGTGATACACAGGCAATCAAAATCACAATTTGGAAAGCAGTGGAGTTTCCCATTAATGCTTTCATTTATTGGTATTCCATATGAATTTTATAATTCATTAGCTGGATTTACCTTAGTTCTGTTTCACGTTACTGGCCCATTATTGTCACTGATTCAAAATGCTACTATATCTCTTCATGATGTTAGCTCCCCACCCAGTTCAGTGGTCAAGTATTTACTTTACAGTTGGTTTTTTTTACATCATATCCACAAGTTATTTTGCTCGCTGTTGTGACAGAGTTTTTAAAAAAAGATCTAAATACTTGATGTAGGCCAAGTGGATTTTCTGTTTCTGAGGTGGACTTCCAAAACTATTTTGGATGAATGTTTAATAGCTGAATTGAACGTGAGTCCGTCGTCTGGGTGCTGTGTGTAATGTAAGATGCTGGGCATGATACTTAGTTAAGGGTAATCAGTACAAGTCCTTGAGGATAGTTGACTGCAAAACAACTGAATCACTTTCCATAACTTGTGGTACTGATTTTGGAACACAGGGAGGTATAGTGGGTCATGAAAACCACAGAAATATTCAAAACTGGATGCTGATGCGAAGTGGGTGTGTGGGCCACCTTTCTGTTATATCCATCCTGCTGTATGTCTGTGAGAAAGAAGGAAGAGTTTATCCTTCCTTCATATGGAACATTTTTTATTTTGAAATGTCTCTAAACCTGGAAGTCTAGCAACTAGGTCACATGAAGATTTAAAACTAATGATTGCTTCTTAACGTTGGGATTTCTTTTAAATGACCTGCTGCATTCTGCCAAATGTTTCTCTGTAGGATGAAGATGAGCTGGACTCTCACACCATGGTGAAGACCAGTTCAGAGAGCGCTGGAACCATGAGGGCCACAAGCACGATGAGTGAAGGTGCTCAGACAATGATTGAACACAACAGTACAATGTTAGAATCGGACTTGGGGACCATGGTAATAAATAGCGATGATGATGAAGAGGAAGATGGGACCATGAAAAGTATGTTGTTAATTTACTTTTCTTTTAATAATGCAATATGTTTTCTTGTACTACATGAGAACTTTACATCATCAGTGACTTTGTAGTGTCAAGTTCTGTGGTTAAAACAGGAGGAGAGGGGTATTTGTATCTCTAATTGCTCTCTGTAGTGCATGGAGAAAAAGGTGACTGTAGTGGGAGATTCAAAGCAGCAGCCTGGTTTTGGTGTTTTCTCTGGAGGACTCTAAAATTAGGCTTCTGTGAATTCTCCCTGTAGCTGTTTGTCTCTTGCTTTTTGCCTCCTCTCCCACATAGACATTTGGACTAGTTCCTTTGAGCTAAACTGAAATGAAGTGAGAAGCTGCTGCTTCAGTGTCAGTGGTCCTGAGAACTGGGCATGACTCTACATGGGTTCAGCAATCTGTACCTATCTTGCTCCAAAATTGTTTCTGTATTTTTTGAATGCTTGTTGGACTATAATTCAATAATGCTTGAGTTAAGACAGTGATCAAAACATTGTTGAAACCTAAGCAAAAACTCCAAATTGACTTCAGCAGCATGTGAGGGAGTATGTAACAAAGAGGAAAAAAAATTCTAAATGTTTTAAAGTATAAAATACGTTACACTGAAATATGCATAAATACATATTTGTTGCATAGTTAACTTACATACTGATGTACTCATTATTTGGCTGAAGCCTACTGCAGGATGAGGTGTGTTGAATTTAATAGAATTATTTGCTTGAATGGGCAGCATCAATAGACAAATCAAACTCAAGCTGTAGGTGCCTGATTTCATGAGGCACAATGTAATGTTTAACTTTATGCTATTGTTTGGGATGTGGGGGAGAGGTGTATTTAAAGCTAATGTCTTAAATGTGAAAATCAGTGCCAAATAAATAACTTTGTAGAACACTTTATAGCAAATGTAAAATTGCATTGGAGTTTGCACGTATATATGTCTGATGTAATTTGTGCAAGATTAGTTGGAAGTGCAAAGCAGAAATGTGTTTTCTTTGTGGTTTAACATACCGTAAATTGTAAGGAAGGAGGAGTTTTCTTGAAGATTTTGTTTGTTTCTCTGAGGGTTTTATCGTTTCTTTTTTTGATGTGTTGGGTGTTTTTTTAATTATTCTCAGCAATAAGATAGCAAACATACCTTTTGATTAGTGATTATTTTAAGTAGAATGGTTCACCTCATGAAAACACTTAGCATGTACTTTGATTTGTTTTCATGCTGAAATAGAATATTTGCCTGTTAAACTGTGAGGGTACTTGAGATCGCTTGTACTAACCCTCCATCTCCTCAGTTTCAACACTTTAAAGGATGAGTGATGCCAAAAAAATAGGGGGGAAAGATACTACTAGCAAAGGTGGAGTAAAGGATAATAAAGTAATTCTTAGGGCAGCAGTATTAGGAAGTAGTGCAGTTTCTGTGGACCCTGTCAAATAACTTCGGGTTTAATAAGCAAGTTTTATATAAGTAGCACACCAGATTGCCCAATGCTAGCCATATAGTCTTTATAGGTGCTGAGAAGAAATACCTGTTAGTATGCCAAACAGATCAAGAAAGTGTCATTAGTTTTGCACTGGAAGCTCTTATCTGTGTTCTAGTTTGTCTGCTGTGTTGCTGGAGACTTTGTTTTTAAAATGTTATTTTCAATTTTTAATTGATTCCAGTAACAATCTGTAGTTAAAAAGGGAATCACCTTTCTGCACCTTAGTATTTGGTCAGTATAATTCTTAAAACCATTCTTCCTTTTTTGTCAAACAAGAATATGTAATATTTGGGACAGCAGGTTTCCTTCCCCTCCCTCCCACCATAGGTGACTGTCTTAAGACCTGTAATTCCAGCGAAGGAAAGCCAGCAAACTGGAAGTAGGCTAATGGCACGTTACTGGTTTCATTGTTCAGCTGGCAGGGAACAGGTCTAGTTCCAGCTTTTACTCACTGAACTTTCTTGTGTTTTGCATTAGGCTCCCATTGATTAAAAAACTAGAAATGATTCAGGAATGGGAATTCCACATCTCTCAGCTGAAAATATATATAAATCATGTCCGCTGTAGCTGGTTCTGTGATTCACATGCTGTTGGCTCATAGCAAGTGTCGTAAATAAATGTCACTAAGAAATGGACATAGAAATCCTTGCTGTCCCTGAGAGACAGACATAGACTTTGTGCTTCTTTGTGCTTGAAAAAGTCACAAGAGTTTGGTGACTGTTTGCTTTTTCCAATGTACCTTTATAGGCAGGGTGGGCACTTTGTACATGTTTCTGTGATTTGATTCTAATAGAACAGGTAGCTCAAAAGTGCTCTTCGATACTTCTGAATAATAGAACATTGCAAGCAAGAAGCTTGCAGAAGTAAACTTTGTGAACTAGGGAACAGGGATTTCATTTCCTTCCTAGAGACACCAAATATTTATGACAGACTTTTTTTTTTATAATTGCTCTTGGGTTTAGTTTCACGTTTTGTTTCCTTCTGCCTTTTGTTTCCCTGCTCAAGGACAAAATAAGAAACAATAATAAGCTTTTATTTATAAGTGCCCATGCTTAGAGGCCTCTGGGAGCCATGACAGAAAATAACTAAAACCATATTTTTTTTCACAAATAGGGAATTGTGCCCAGATAAAATTGGGATTTGGAACAAAAAGAGGCCTGTCATCCTACCCCAACACACAATATACAGCCTAGCAATAAGCAACATACATGCCTTTTTGCTTAGTATGCTTATGCATGCTCTGAGCAGAGGCTATGTAGGATGTACCTGGAAGGAGTGAAGAAGAAAATGCAGAAAACAGAGAGGTGGGAGGACAGAGCTCAACTTTAGGAGGTTTAACATGGAGTGAAATAAAGAGTGGGATTGATAGAAGGTAGAACTAGTTTTTTTCAGCTGCCTGGATTGTACTTATTTCCATGTAGAAGCACTTTCATATCTCAGTTCAGAGACCGGTGATGTTCAGACCAGCTTCCCTGCATTCCCTTTTTGGCTTTTCAGCAAGGTTTAGTGTTAGTGCTTTCTGGTGCACCAAGAGTACTTCTGATTGTTCTCCTTTCTCCTTCTCATTACGACTCCCCTGCTTCTTACTTTTTGCCCCGTGAGACATGAAATGTTTTAAGTTTAGTCAGTATAATTTTTAAACAAGTTCTACCTTCTTATAAAACTGAAGAATATAATCTTTGGAATGGCAGGTTTCCATTCCCTTCCTCCTCTTGAAACCAGTAACACCAGTGAAGGAAAGCCAGAAAACTGGAGGTAGCCTGACGGCGAGTGATGCTTTTTCATCTTTCAGCTGGCAAGTGACAGGATTGGTTCCAGCACTTACTCGCTGAACTTTCTTGTGTTATTGTATTATGGGATCCTTGATTACAGTGGGTCATGCACCTGGCTGGAAAACCTACATTTTGAAAGGGGAATTAATGAGTTGGCTTTATTTTGTTATTATTTTTTAGTGATTTCAGTCCATCCAGTGTAAGAGATTATGCTGTACTGTAGGTCAGTCTCTGTGATCGGAGGTCTGTGCTTGGGGAACTCTGGAGTGATGCTTCTTAATTCTTAGGTGTAAGTCCCACAGTGGTTTTTTCAACTGATGAGCAAAACCTATTGATGTGTGTTTTCTGGCAAGCTATGACACACGTCTTTTAGGAATTCAGCCAGGAAGCTTAATGACAGGCTGATTTCAGTGGCCTGGGCAGCCTCGGTGCTGGCATGATCCATGGTGACTACTCTAGACCTTAGGGGGGACGGAGAGCCACCAGGAGCTGGCAGCTCCTTCAACAAGCAGCTGAGGGGCGAGGCCAAAAACAATGGCAGGCCAGCTCCTCATGCATGTAGAAGAAGCCCTTAGGGAGCACGAGCAACCAGGGCAGGGAAACAGGCGATGGAATGTGTGTTCCTTCTTACTTTGAAATGTGTTTAGAATTATTTGCTTTAACTCTGATATATTTTTGAAGTAGTGTAAAAGAGTTAGTGTTGTGTTACATCATTGCCTTTTTATCCAGTATATGTTTGGGAAGAAATTCTCTTCTGTAAATATTTGTGGACATCCCCATTGGCTGTTTTCCTGTCAGAGGTATCACTCAGGTAGAATGTATACTTCCAGTGTTCCACAGCTTCCCAGCAATTTCGCAGACTGCTGTTCTTACTGTGACTTTCTTCCCAAAGCCAGCTCTAAGTCCTGGAGTGGGCAAGTATTGGGGTGATAAAAGACGGATTTTCTTAAATGTTGAAACTGTGACAAACATATTTAAACATGATCATTTCTTGTTAAAGAGCAAAGAAAAATGAGAGGAACCAGAAAATCCAAATCCTCCTAGACTGGAACCATCTATTGCACAAGAAGTATTCAGTGCCAGTGTGGAGTGATACTGTTTGTGCTGCAGAGTTTTTTTGTCAAATATATAATTTGTGTAAAAAGTAACTTACTGGATATTTGAGTGAATTAATGGTCCTCAAAGGAATCTTTGTCTTGTACTTTTAAATTTCTTGGCTCTTGAAAGACAGTTGACAAGATACTATTACTCTGTTGTTTATTAAAGTTAGAAAAAGTGCTTTCAGACCAAAATTATTTTCTAATAACCTTATGTTTGAGGTGGGGAAGGAGGGGGCAGGGGGGAAAGTGCAACCTACATCCGTTTACTCTCACATAAAGAGCCCAAGTGTTTTGTAAAGTCAGTGCCAAAGAGGTAGGAGCCTTCACAGGGCCTTTAAACTAGTAGGTGTCAACCTATCCGATTTTCCATGAAATATTAACTAAACTTGTTTGTGTTAGGTTAACTGGAGACCTGAAAAAGAGTCACTCTTTTTCATTTAATTATTTATAAAAATAAAACCTTGAAAAGAAGTCTTTAAATAAATATTTTCAATTTTTTTACACAGAGGAAAAAACCAACTTTGAAACACCTCTGGTCCCATTGCTTTGCAGGTGTAATATTTCTGGGTTTGTGTGCAAGTTTTTCTATTTCCCGTGGAAGAAAACAACTCTTGTTCATTTAAATGGGCTAACTAACTGTATACTGAATTAGAATCAGAAATGAATTCTAAATTCTTATTTATTGAAACGAACAGAACAAGCTCTCAAAGTGTAAGAAAATTCTATGCTGATTTTGGTGTAATTTCAGGCCTGCTGACCTACTTCCCTTAATATGCATTTGATAGCAAGGAATTTGAAAGGCTTGGTTGGTTTTACATATGCAGGCAGTCTTCTATTACATATATAAGGAAGATATTTATAAATAGCTCTAAAACTTAAAAACAGTGCTTGGAAAATATTTAGTATTTTCTGTTACATGAGAGGAGGGAGACTATTTTACCTGTAATGGGCCAACATTTTGGTACTAATAGAGTTTCTAATAGAGACACTGGTAATCTTCTTGTTTATAAGTATGTCTCAAGGATGAAACATAAGTACAGCCATCTCAGCAGAAGAGTAATATTGGTTGTGAAAGGCCAACAATGTGGTGCCCTATCTTTTTGGTACAGATAGTTTCAGGGGTTTTGGACGAGGATCAGTAAGTAATGAAAAGTTTGTATTAAGGAAATGCGTTCTATTTCTGTTTTTAATTCCCCCCCTTCATAGCACTACCTTCTCATGGATTTTTTTTTTTTTTAAATTTTAGGCTTTGTGAAAGTTTAGATTCTTCCATTTTTTGCCTTTTGGTGCTTATTTCTGTAGTTACGTGGCATCCCCACTGTTTACTTCTCATCCCTTCCACAGTCCCAGACTCAAGAGATGCAGAAACCTCATTCAAGTGATCTTGAGTTCAGTGGGAGATTCTGGAGAATTATCTGCTATGTGGTCTGTTAAATTCAACCTGGAGTTTAGTTCACTAAATGTTTTTGTGTGGTTTTAGTTGTCATTAATTAAAAGATGGTGAGTAGCAAAATCTGTCATCTGGGATTGGAAAGGAATATAGCAACAACTGAGATTAAAACACATTTTAAAAATGTGGGGAGGAGAAGGTGTGTATGGAAGCATGGCAGACTGAAGGGAGGAATCATTGTGGAGCTGGAGTGCGATTGAAATCATGTGCAGTCAAGCCTAGAGCATAAGCAAGACAGTAGAACACCACATTCAAAAATCCAGAAAATATCTTCATAGAACAGAAAAATGTAGAAAAAGCAGAAAAAACCCAGAACGTCAGTACAAAAATAAACATTAATGTGGAAAAAAACAAGTTTTACTGTATGGTTCATTTTACTGCATTTAACCATGCAGTAAAATTAGGATGAATTAAAAAAATCTTGAGGCAGAGGGGAATGGTTTACCATGGGAAGAGATGATCAAATATGAGGTGAAAGAGAAGGGAAATAACAAATTTCATGAATTAATAAAAATGAAGACCTGCAAGCCCTACTGATGATGTTAAACACAAGCTCAAATTTTCCTTTTCACTTGCTAATACAAGTAGTTCAAATAGTATTTCATACTTTTTATTATGCTTAAAATTAAAAAGTATAATTCTACCTGTGGATTGCTGGGGAGATGGTTGTTTTTTTGTTTGGTTTGCTTTGTTGTTTTTATACTAGCTGTCAATTATATTTCTCATCCCATTTCATATTCTACTTGTGGAAATGTCTGTCATGTTTCTCTCTGGAATGGCACATTGCAAGTACACGTTTCAGGAGTCAGTGCTACACAGAATATGGTTTCTGAGGTGACATTTATGTAGAACGACTAAATGAATTTGCATTGAAATCCCACAAATGAAAACAAATATCTGTCATTTAGGATCATGGATACATTTATTTACATTTAGTTACATGGAAAAGATAAGAGAATGGGAGTTTGTGCTGATCTTGATCTGTTTTGTAAAGCTTTTGCAGCTGCATAGCTGATGATAAAAATCCCCCAGGGTTTGCACACCATGCAGATGGGTGCTTTGAGTGTGATCCCATCATTTGCTGAGAATCCTCATTGCTAATGAATTTAATTAAGCAGTGTCTGGACACACTGTGTGTTGCTGGTTGCTGCAAGTTTTTTTTTCTAAACAATTTTTAAATCATACCTTTGGTGAAACTGATGGAACGCTGTCGCTTTCCTACCAATGCCTGTGAAGCAGACCCCTAACTTGGTGGCATTCAGCACCCAAAGGGATGCTTAGCACCTTGTGTTATTCAGTCTCTATAACAACAAATAGATATTGCATGAAGTAACTTCTAATACTATTTGTGTGTGCAACTCTGAAATGTCTGGGACGTTTCTCCACATTGTATCTTGCTAGAAAATTATCATTCTTCGGCTATGAGCTTTTATGCCAAAGATCCTCAGGGGATGAATGGAGGCTTGCACTAGATACAGATGACTCTATTAGTTTTTGTAAAATCCAAGAAAATTAATAAATGGTGTTTATTTTATAGTGCAGTCAGTCTTTACTTTTTAAATAATTTTTTCTTTTTTTCCCCTGTTTTTTCTAAAAACTAAGGAAATGCTGCTTCACCGCAAGTTCAAAGACCTTCTTTCATGGACTATTTTGATAAACAAGATTCCAAGAATAAAACCCCTGAAAACTGTAATCAGAACATGCATGAACCTTACCACATATCCAAAAATGTTTTCCCTGATAACTGGAAAGTCCCTCAAGATGGAGACTTTGCTTTCGTAAGTACATTTTTATTGTTTACTTTCGTGTATGCTGTTTGTTTTATATGTGCCAAAAATAGTTAATCCCTTTCTGTAACTATGTTAATACAAGACAAATAAGTAAACTTTTAAGAATACTATCCAGTTACCTAATCTTTATGCCTCATCCTTGTTCCTGAAATAAGTACATTTGCTTAACAGAAGACTTTTTTAGTGAGGAGTGGTTTGTGACATTATGAATATACTTCTTTGTAATGACTTTTTCTTTCAATATTTTTGCTTATCTATGTGTTACATCTTTAAAATTTGATCCAGTTCTATTAAAGAAAAAATAAAAATAAAAAAAAGCATTGCTGTAGGCATGGAATGTTGTTGTCATATTTGCTGAGTACCTGAATAAAAGGGTAAGTGTTTTAAACTAGATTAAAGCCACTTAATTGATCTGCTTTGCGATGGTTAAGACCAGCTTGTTGGTAATACTCCAACAGCACACACCTCTCTACATAGAATTATTCTATCATCTAACCCCAGTCTTTCTGGTTTAGGGTAGGATTTTCCGCCACCC
>VZTU01035000.1:36277-87825 GCA_013400835.1 Zapornia atra
AAAAAGTGTAATTTATTTCTTTTTGCCTATGTTGTAAACTTTAAGTTATAGGCTGTTCTTAAAGTGACATAAATCATTACTGCTTAGAAACTTCTAGATTGTTATACCTGTTTTTATCTTTGTTACTTTTTTTAACATATTTGTATGAAATAATCTAGTTTATCTGTTTAAATATGTTCTTAACTGCAGTGCAGTAGCTAAATACGATCACATGGCACCTTTTTGAAAGTACACATGGGATTTGGAGAAAAATGTTGTGTTTAATTTTAGGTGACAGCTGTAGGTGTGGGATTTTTTTCCCATTTTTCACTTACTGCATTTCTACATAAAGCTGACTCTGAAATTTAAGCTACTGGAGTGAAGCCAGTTAAATAGCACAGTACAAGCTGTTGCTGCTGGAGTTTTGATTAAGTTGGATTTTGGTTTGGGTGGGGTTTTTTTAGGATATTTTTTTTTCTTACCATAAAATGCAATAGTCATCAGCCTGATAATTGACTAACAAGATAATTCATGCTATTCATTGGAAAATAACTGGCTGTTATTTAAGTGGCAATAAAATTCCCCTTAGACCAATTTAAAATTCATCCTATTTTTTCCATTACTCATTAAGAGAAGCAAGCTGAAATGATTCTTCTTGTAAATGCTAAGATCCTGATTCTGTAAGTGCTGATTCATGAATAATTCACGTGTGGATAATTCTGTAGAACTTGTTGACATTGCTTGCACATATGAAGTTGCCTTCTTGAAATCAGAATTTGTTCTAGAACTAAGCCTGAGGAGGTCTGATCTTGAGAAACAGAGTGCTTTTTGTGTTGTAGTGGTCTCAGACTTAACAAGTTGGAGACTTCAGGCTTGTTCTACGAACCATAGAGTGATCTGGGTTGGAAGGGACCTTTAAAAGTCATCTAGTCTGCCCCCACCCCACCATGGCTAGGGTCATCGTTGACTCAAAGCCCTGTCCAGCCTGACCTTGAACACTTCCAGTGATGGGGCATCCACAACTTGTCTGGACTACCTGTTTAGTACCTCATGGAAGTTGTATGATGTGTGTTTTGTCCTTGGCTTCCTAAAAAGGCTTGTTGTTACAAAATTATTCTGACTGAAGACAAAATAGGATTTTAAAAAAATGAATAGTTATTTGCTTGGGCAGTGTATGTAGTTAGTTGGGTGTGGGGGGTGTGTATGTGATTTTAAGCGTGAGAAAAGCCAAATAGTTTAATAGATAAGTCAGCCTAAGAGTTTAGAAGACTCTTCAATAATGGATGTACTGCTTCAGAGTAGTCCACTCAAGAATACATTTCTCTGAAGCATCTGGTACCAGCTAATGTCACATGGGATATTGGTTTTAAGAGCCTGCTGGTTTGAACCATAGGGAATCATTATTTATTTACATATTCTAGAAGCCACGTCTATTTCTATTTTAGACAGAGGCTGGCAGTATTGGTAAGTGGCCTGCAAGAGACTTTGTGAAAGGATAAATCACTGGGCAGCATGCATAATATATTGTCTGCTCTCTGAGAGATCGACATGAATGTTTTCAGTTGCTGACATGAAGTCTTTAAATGATTCATGAATGGGATAAATAATGGAAACTTTTTATACTAAATAATTCTGTTCTATTTTGTTTGGAATTATCCTTAATGGGATCTAGAAGGGGATCCTAACAGTCAATGCTGACAGTCATGATTTTATTTAAAGAAGGGATTGATACACCAAAGCTAAAATAGAAATGATTAAAACCTAACTTAATGCTAGCATACATTGATAGTACTCCAACCTTCTGTGTAGAAGAGGGGGGATGCTCTGTAAGTTGGAGGTCACCAAAGTAATTTGCTGAATGATACTGTTGTTCTTCCACGCCCATCTGCCCTTGCAAGCTGTATGTTGGGCACAAGGGCTAACAGCCAGCAAGCCCTTTATTTGCGAGCCAGGGCAGAATGACAGTGCCGTGCTAAGAAGAGATATTCAAGGGTTTTGAATGGCAGGACTTAAAAGTTGGTGTATGTGTCTGTTACAGCATAAACTAGACAAGGAGAAATATCACTGAGGAGGAAGGGAGAAAAGAAAAGTAAGAAAAAAAAATTGCTGTAAATCCCTGCAACTAACCAGTTAGCTTATTTCTGTGTATTAAGGTGAGACCTGCAGAATTTGGAACTAATTCTTGTGGGTAAATGGTTTATTTGCTGTAGCTCACAGTGATATTTTAACCTATTGCTAATATATTTTACTGTTCAATAAAACAATGCATAGTTACTTTGTTAAAATGTAACACTACATGTAATGCAGGTAGAGAGGACTGTCTTACACATTTACTGATGGTTTTGGGTAATGTGAATCAATGATACAGGAAACTTTTCTTATACAGTGGATAAATGAAGTATAATGTAATGCAAAATGAACTTAGCACTAGGTCTGGTTTGAAAGTTTCTGTGTGGGCATAGCTTTTTACCCTGACGTAAATGTTTTGAAAACTCCTTGCCAATGAAAATAGAAGACTTTTCCAAGAAAATAAGATGCTTTGGTTATCAATCCGAGCTTTAAAAAAAAAAAAAAGGTAATTTTAGCTGTGTTGCTTCTTCTGAAAGTACCCACTTAGGCTTTGTTTTTCACTGTTCAAGTACGTCTGGTTTGAAATTTCAAAAACTGATCTGGCTTCTTTTTCACTAAATGCCATGTGGGAATTTGAGATCCATCTCTGGTCCTACGGGCCTTCAGTTCTGTGATCAGTTTGTGCTTGTTATTGATGTCATGTTTCATGAAATGGTGAGAAAAAATTGCCACTGCAGGCTTTTGAATTTTACATTGTATTAAATCAGGTATATTGTAAATAGCTTTTATCTAGACTTAATTCCAGCACTGTATATTTGCCCTGAATATTCCATTATTCCAAATTTACCGTTTTGTATGTTTCAGGACTAAAGTGCTGTTTTTCATGCATAAGAGGTAGTTTGGGGGATTTTTATACTAAATTTCTTCATGTTTTTTAAAAAACCCCAAAGCACCAAGCCTAAACATTTTTGAACATTGTCTTTTCTGTGACTAGGAATTTGTTAAGGTTGTTTTTTCTGATCTTTGTTTTCAGTTATCTTATTGTCTGTTTTTGTTGTCCCATCATAAATTCTGTAAAACAAAATCATGGGTGTCTCATACCACTGAATCTCTGAGAAATGTACTTCTGGGGAAATACTGGTAAATGTATTTGTTTTTTTCTGCCTTTTGAACTAAAAGTGTCAAAGCTCTGATAGGATAGAAATCTTACGAAAACCGAACTAGTGTTTACACAAACTTTAGCTTTTATGTTAAACTTTTAATATGTATTTCACAATCAAGGATCACTATGGATTTTCCTTCTCAATGAATACTGTCAGACCATAGGCAATTCTTGTACACATTTTCATTATTTTTAAGGACTTGCAGCAGATGGCAAAATTAAACCAATATTTTTAATCCTAATTCGGTTGGTTTTATTTGGGGGTGAGTGATGTTTTATTCATAGTAAACCTTGATACCAGTAAGTATAATCAACAAATAACTACTCATTGAGAGGAAAAGCAGCATAATGTATTTGAATATGTAAAGATGTGGTAAAGCTATATAGTGTACGAGTATGATACTCGGAGAAATGTTAATGATGCATGGTGTAAGCAGCTTTTGCTAACGAGCCTTAAATGTTTAATGGGCTCACAAGGCAGCAGTGTAAATCAGAGTGTGGACCTAGAGCAAATGAGGTGTTTGTTTCGATCATCTAAGTGACCAGTCCTTTTAAGAACAGTTGTTTTTTATAGATATTATGTATTTGTGTGACCATGTTGCTATTATGATAGGTTAGTTCTTTCCATGGGGAATGTTTTCCATGAGAGATGTACGTGCTGGAGAGAGCTGTGTATTAAATGAACAGTATGACTGCAAGGGGTTGTTAGAGTAGCTTGTTCAAATTTCTATTTAAGATTTTTTGATGTTTTGTGTAGTGTTGATCACATTTTTATGGGCTTTATAGAAGATGGTTTTCACCAAAAAAGGTGAACTTTTAGTAAGTGCTTAAAATTTTTTCATGTGGGGAAAACCAGGTAAATCTTAGCTTGCTAGATTGATGTTTGTATGTACATGTTGTTAAATAATGTGCTGCTCACATCTTTACTGTATCATGACATATTGCATCATATTAAGATGTAAAATTGCTCTGTAAATCCTTCTGCCCCTTAGTAATGTCTGTTAGTGTGGGACACAATGTTAACAAAGGATTCACATGAACTAACTGATGATAACGGGTGAATTAACATTACTCAGAATTAGTTGCTAAACTTCATTTTCTCTGGTTGAATGTATTATTTAATCTTAAATGAGTCATTTAAATTTGTTATGAGATGATAAAATGTAAAAAGGCAAATCTACTTATTATAGCAATGCTAGGGTAATGATTTCTGTCTTTAGTAGAATTATTTCCAAACAAGAATGGTATCCAGATTGTTAAATATTAAACAGTGAACATGTAGATCATGTTTTGCGGTAACTGCAGTTTCATGTTTAAGTAGATGCATTTTGGGTGAGTTAAAGATTCTGGAATAGCAACAAAAATTTAAAAGCCATCTGTTCCCTAGGCAGAATATTTCCCTGGGTTCCCAACAGAACAAATATAATCATTGTGAAATAATAGTATTGCAGATAGTGAGCACTTTAGTTAACTTTTACAAATATATTATGTGACAATTGATGTAATAAAAAAGTAAATACCATAAAATGACTGAAGAACATGCGGAATTTAATTAAAACTTCAGTCCTAAAGCTAGGCTTTTGGAAATATTTCTTTGTTCAAAACCCTGACTGGGTTTACTCTGATTCTGTTTAAGCAGCAGATGAGTTTGTTTGGTCCGGTCTTCTTTCTAATTAATAGGAATGGATGTATTTAATCTATTTTCAATTGTTTCAGATTTTCCTCTAAGTAATTTGGAAAATTTAAATTAAGTATTAATAGAGCTTCACTTTGCTTTGTTTATAATTAGTTGCTTGAATATCATGAAGCGTTTCCAGATGCTGACAGGAAGAACATTTTCTAAACTAAGCAAATATGAAACTTAGATTTCTGGGTTTGCATGGCCCGTTTGCATATGAGATAAACAGAAGTAGTATTGGTGTCGCCAGTCTGCATGCAGATTGTCATTTATTTCGATTCAGACACAGCTAACAGAGGAGAGGCTGTAAAATGAATATAATGAATATAATGTGCTTTATATAGCTCATTTTGTGAGGTCACCGTGGACCTCAGTAGTGGAGGTTTTTCTGATGGGTCTTATAATAGGCAGCTGTTACAGAAGTTTCTTGTGTGTTTAGGGGTTATTAAAAAAAAAAAAGTAAGTTGTGGGGGTAATTCAATCGGAGAGCAGATTTGCATTAAGAGTCCACTGTGGGTAGTTTGCAGGTCATGGTCGTGGCTTGTTCAGCTTGCCGTGCAGTTGCTCAGGCAGGGAGGCTGTGCCAGCCTGACATGTAAACTACAAATGTAGCATCAGTTGGGGATTTTTTTCCCAGTAGGCAGAGAGAGCACTTTTAAAAAAAAAACCTCTGGAAGTCCGATGCTGACTGATATAACTAAATCCTGTTTGTGTATTCTGACCACGAAAGGGAAGTTATTTTTGTTGCAGAGAGTGAGAGAATACACTACCTGAGCAGAGTGTTACTCCAACTGATACTGCATGTAGGATCCTTTCTCTTTTAATATGTCCCTTCCCCTATTAGTATAGAAGTAAATAATTGAAAACCAAGCCAGTAATTTCCTCATATATATATATCTGAATTTTTTTAGGCTGTAAACAGGATCAGCCATTTCTGTTTATCTTAAATTTTAGGATTGTTTTAAAGCTGTTACTCAGACCACTGAGTCATTCATGCCAAAGTACCAGTGATGTATTTGTGCAGTTTTGGAAGCTGAATTGTGCCACCTGACAAATATAACATGAATTTAGTATCCTAAAAGAGCACAGAAAGCACCCTTCTAGGCAAAAAAGCTTTTTGCATTCTTACATGTAAAAAATAGAATGAAAGATTTTTACTTATCGTTGATGTCTGCTCTGAAGATAAGACAGGAACTCAGGTTTGAATTGCAGCAATTTATTTGAAGTTAGGTAGTAAGAAGGATGTCTAATAGGATAATAACATATGACAGCAGATTGGCTCAAAGGGTTGCTGTTACTGTGCATGTTGAAGACCTGGGACATGTCAGGAACAGTTTTGGTGGAGTTGATCACGCTTGAAGCAGAAGATTGTTGTAGGTGAGCTCCTCCTGTAAATGTTTCTGATGGCCTTACTTCCTAAGGCTTTTTAAGCTGTGACTGATGTTTGTAATCATAAAAGATGCTGAGAACAGATAGGTCTTAGAAGCTCAAGCTCTCAAAAATAGTGACATACTTAATTTGTTTATTAGGAGTGTCAGTATTTTGGAGGAGCTAAACCTTGGGTAACCTTGACAATTTTTGCAATTAGCAGTCAACTATTACTTCCAAACATGAGTCTGCCTCTGGAAAATTTCAGCCAAGATTCCGTCAATAAAACATAACCATGTTTTCTCTCCGGAAAGTTTAAAGCATCCCCGGCGTCTTATTGTATCATGTCAGATAGTTTCAATTTGCAATGTGTTTTTTAATTACAAAATAGTTTCTGGTGAGAAGATACTTTAAAACTGATTTTTCAGCCAACTTCCAAACTCTTAGCTTAGAGTTAAGAATGAAACTACTTCACTCCAAAAAGTTTTTATGTGTTTGTATCATCTAACCCCCCCCCCCTTTTTTTTTCCCCCCTCATGAGCTCGAATAGCAAGACCAAAGCGTAGCTCTGGTGTATATACTGTTATACAGCAGGTCTGTAATTTGTGCATAGTTTAAGGAGAACAAAGGAAAGAAATGAGTGAAGCTGATGAGCTGAGGCAGCGCTGCTGGTTTAAAGTAACATCTTGTTACCTTAGTAACCAGTTGTCTGTACTAATATACCTCTTTGAGATCATTGTGTAATAGCTAAATAATGTGTATAGCCTAGAAAGAGCTTGGAAATACTTGGAAAAAACAGTTGTGGCTGGACAAGTTTTAGGCAGGCCTTGTTTTGTCCATCAAATCGGATGGACAGTTTCAGGTCTCTCAATTCTGTTTTCCCTTACATGAGGAGGAGAGCGGGGAGATACTTAATCCAAATAGTTTCCATGCTGCATGAGTCACTGCGAATGTCAAGACAGGGTACCACACCTTTGTGTGTAATGTCTGATCCCCAAACTGAGTGCTGACACTGAGAGGTGCATGTTCTACTTCAGCGTTTCAGCAGAATTCTTTGAAATCATCTGTATGACAGTATCATGAAAATTAACTACCAGGAAACAAAATCTCTTCTCCTACTCTTTGCTGTGATGATTAATGATAATGAAAAGAAGTAAAAATAAATCTTGCCTCAGGAGAGTGGGCGACTGGAATTTTGCAAGACTGTTTTAAGTTAATTTTTGTAACTCCTTAGTTTTGAACATTTTGAAGAGGATTTCCTCATTATGTGGTTTGGTAGAGAACATGGGGTGTTTTTTCAGCTTAGCTTTTTTAACCTTTTTTAATTATTAAATTCTTTTAATGGGCTCAAATAGGAGTATGAGAACTTGTCAGATAGGATTCTAGAAATTTAACAGAAAAAAATATGTGGATTAGTTTAGTGTCCGTGTGGCTAACTCAATAATCAAAAAGCTCATATTAGATTTCTGTGCCTCATGTTTTGATCAGCGGCCAACAAGTACCATGTGTAGACTATATATTAAGCTTAGATGGTAACAATATTTCATAAACAAAATACTGGAAATTAAATGGTTGACATTTAATACTGTTGAGCTTTATGAAGAATGGAAAAAATTCTGTGTGGCTTTTGTTTGCAAATAACTTGTAGAATTTGTAGAAAGAGACGTCTGCATTAAGGCATTGACTTCAAACATAGGGCTTGTAATACTTGGAGTTCTTTGTTATTTGGAATTAATAGCTTTAGATATCTAATTAGATGGGATTTAGCACACATTTAGCAAGACCAGGGATTGCCCAGAATATTTTGGTTCACATATAAATTTTATTTCCTTTTTTATAACTTGCTTAACTCAGAGATAAAAGAGAACTCCTATGAAACTTGAAAGCAAAATCTGTATAAAAATGTACTTACTATTCTCATTTACTTGTATTTAGTAGCATTTTAAATGTGCACATTAAAATGGTCCTAATGTAATTATTTGACATTATATCTCTGCCTATAGATGCCTTATAGTCCACATTTACTTTGGTTTATTGGGAGTTATAGCATTGCTATGCACTAATAATTTTTTTTTTGTTGTGAAAAATGATGCTTTTTATAGAGCTGTATGCTGTGTAAAGCTCTGAGCTAACTGCTTGGAGACTTTACTTTCATTCATTATTGTCATTTGTGTCTGGATAAAAATGTGCATCCTGAACAGACCCAGGACCTAAAAAAAGTTTTTAAAATCACCGAACCCAGCAAGCCCAGGAATGTATTTGGCAAGGATTTATACCTGATTTATAGTGTTACATGAGTAACAAATTAAAACAAACAAAAACCCCAACCTATGCAAGCCCAACATATAAAGCTGCAGCTAATGACAAACTCTCTAAAGAAGGGTTAATTTCACACTTGCTAAGGTCAGTGGCCAAGGCACTGCTGATAGCAATGTTAAGTGTAGCTGCTCAGATTATTAAAGTAACCACTTTAGTTTGTGGAAGTGGCTTTTAGATTTAGAGTTTAGACTCTTTCTCTCAGTATTCCTTAATTTAAGACAAGTATGGCTAGTTTCTATTGAAGAAATACCTTAAGAATTAACTCTTGCTTAGCATCTACTTATAGATCTTGGTATTGCTTATATTTATGTTTGTATTGCAAAAGTTGTACAGATACAAGAATACAAGTAAAGAAAATTTCTTTTCTTCACCTAAATAAGACCTATCAAGACAAAACTGCTCAGTGGGAGAGCTCTTAAAGGCACAGCATTGTTACAGCCATTTCAAAATCTACTTGAAGCTCAGCTGAGAACCCTGACTTACTTTCCTTGACAAAAAAACCTAAAGAATTAAAACAAGTTAGCTTACACTGTTTTGAAGAATTTAACATATTTTACTTTGCCTTGTAGCATACTAGGGTCATGGACGAGGTTAGGTCTTCAGCTGAGAAGGAGGAACTTCACAAGCCATGCAACATTGACTACATGATCCTACATGAGCATGCTGTAGTGCTTTGAGATGTGAATTAGGTAGAACTTTCTAAACACATGTTTGAATATTTTTTCCCTCATGGTGTCACTACAGACCAATCTATTTAGTAGTTTTTTTATATTTGAATATTCTTCACTCAAGTAAGAATGGAAGACAGAATGTTTTCAAAGACACAGACCAAAATTTCCCATCACCCCAAGAAGTTTTCTGGATCCAGTAAGTTCTCCTAATCACTTTGGGACAGCTCATTTTTACTATTTCTTTTACTGGGTTGTGCCCTCTTTGAAGATTGTGCCTTTTGCCACAGGGAGTTACTCTAAGAAGTGTGTGAATGGAAGAGGAGACTTTCTTACTGGGAAGTCCTTGGGCATGGGTCCCACTGGAACCTGGAGGAGGTGCTTGTATATTTTTGAAGGTGGTTCTTCACATGCCTCTTGTGCAAATGTTTGGAAGGGTTTTTTCTGCAATGTCAGTTAGATTATTACTTTCACAGAATGATAATTTATTTCTCATTGAAGTTAATCGTTACGTTACGATTGACATTAATTATATGTTCTAAATGCCGTGCACACTCAAGAAGAGTGTGCACTCTGCAGAGATGGGTAGCCACCTCAAGATCAGAACTATTATCCTGATAATGGTCACAGAGACAGAAATGTGGTATTTCTGTGGTGCTTGTGATGTGTGTGTACAGGGTGGAATGGGCTGCTTCTTTTGCTTTTGCAAAGTTAGAAAATTCATTTCTATTTCTCTTTCCAAAGAGTTTCCTTTACTATTAGAATACTACTGTGGGTCAAGATAAGGAGACCAATATAAGTAAGCCTACCTTCAGACAGATTCAATTAAAGTAACGAAGACATTAAATTAAAAAACCCGAAAGTGATGGCTGTCCTTTGGGATTTTGTCTGTGACTAATGATTCACTGAGACGTGAGCACCCGTGTGCAGCCCGCCTTCGGTGCTACTTCAGAGGAACAGAGGAGGAATCGGTAGGAGTGTGTGCGTGCTCGGCTGTTTCACTTGCTGCCTCTTGAGCTGGTTAACTTCCTTGCCATCGGTTTCAAGAGACCTGGTTTACAGCGGTTGTTTTCCTGTACGTCAGGTTCTCCGACAACTGCTAGCACCTTTGAGTGGTACAGTGACATGGAGCCTTCGGAAGGAATGATGTTATGGCCAAATAGCCTTCACCTACACTCAGCAGCTAACAGGATGTTACTCCCAAATTGTGCAGTGCCCTTTTATTTAAAAAACAAATAGAAAACCCCAAACATGCAAGTCCCAGTTTTCAGGGTAAAGGATATTTGCAGAGAAAAAGAGATGGAAAAGATCCAATGCCTCTGAAGAGGATTTCTGAAGGAATTGGGAGGAAGGAGTGGTGGGTGGAAGGAGGCCAACCTCTGCGTTAGTTAAGCATCCCCATGGCTTGTGGAACTTGGGAGCTTTTTCTCCTCTCTGCTGGCTGATGACTCTGTGGCAAGAGCCCACTGATGATCTCGGAGGTGGGCTTATTCAACACCACAGGAGAAACCAGCAGTGTGTGAAACAGTGGTTAGTCTGAAACTACCTGACCTGTTTTCCATGTTTTAAAGAGCTGTTGCTGTAGCAACAGCAGCTCGATGAGGACATAGTGCTGCTAAGTTTCAGAGGTTCGGCAGTCATGTGTGGAGGGGGTGTACCACTTCCAACACCGAGCTGTGTTCCCTGCACCCACCTATTTTACAGATACCTATGCTACCCTAGTATTAGCATTGGATACTTTAGAAAACATTATTACCTAAATCCTAATGGAGCAGTTTACTAAGCTAGTTTGATTTCAACTCTGTTCTTCCTTTGTTCATCTCCTCCATCGTATTGCAGCTTCCCAAAATAGAGCAGCTCCAAAGAACTATAGTTGCCAGATCCTGTGGTCCTCAAACTGTCCTGTCACCAAATACCATGATTGTTTTGTTCTGTAGTTCCATATCCCACGTTATGGAAGTCAGCAAACATAAGCTGTTTGACCATGGGTTAGGGAGAAATTAATTCCAGAGCTGAGATGCCTTCATTGAAAAATAGCCTGACAGTTTTAATCAGTGAATTACTATCTGAAATGCCTCTGCTGCTGGCAGTTGCC
This sequence comes from Zapornia atra, assembly GCA_013400835.1. Classification (NCBI taxonomy): domain Eukaryota; kingdom Metazoa; phylum Chordata; class Aves; order Gruiformes; family Rallidae; genus Zapornia; species Zapornia atra. The sequence continues at coordinate 47,617 of VZTU01035000.1, forward strand.
ATTGTAGCATATGGGGGAGAGAGCCTTTTGCAGATGGTCAATTGAAGGAAACTATTTTACAGCTTTAAATTGAAAACCAGTGCAGTGAGTTTCACCTGGATCTGGAGCATACTGTGCTTGTTGTGAAAACTGTCACTTAGGAAATGGACAACAGTAGAGTATGCGAGCAGAAATGTTTGCTTAGTAGAGGTGTAATCCAGTTTTCAATTCAGTGCAATTTTTTTATTCCAGAGTGAGAAGAGTAGCTATAATGGGATCCCTGTCTGAAAGGAGAGTACGTTCTTGCCAAGCACAAATTTCAGTAGTCCTCATCACAACTGCACCTCAGATATGGAAGTAGTTGGGAGCCCAGCAAAGCAGCTTAGTTATAGTAGTACTGAAGCCTCTGTCTTACTGAGTGGGAGCTATGAGAAGAACACTAGCTAGCTGCTTTTTTGTCTTTGCTTTTTTCCCCCCTAAATCTATTAGCAGTATTTCTGACCTGCTCATATTCAGCCATGGATCGAAAGCCTTCCTTCATTGCTAACAAGCAGATTAGAAGACCAAATATAAAGGGGAATGTTCATCTATTATGTTTAGCTTATTGGTGATCTGGAAAAAAGTGATGTGATAATTGTGAAGGATTCTCAACTAATCATATTAAATGCAAAAAAAGTATTAAAAGTCAGGGAGTGATGCATTTATGATCAACCCAATTTATGATTAACTCATTATGGGCCCATTCCTTCACAAGTTTTAACCCACAGTCTTTCAATTAAAGACTCTGTTACAGTGTTTAAGTATAATAAGAAAAGTGCAAAATTAAGATTACTTAAGAATTTGTAAGCATATTCTTCCCTAATGCCTTTCAAGTATTTGACTGACCCTTCTTTCAAGGCGTTTTATACACATAATCGTAGAATGTCATTTCATAGCCATTTAAAAAGGAAAAGGAGGAAGAAAAGCAGCATTTATTCCATGTAAACACAACAGCCTCCCATTATGAAACACTGTTGAGGTTTGAATGCTGAAGTTTTAACCATCGGTAGCCAGAAAAAAATGTCTTCAATTGCTAAGGTATGCTGTCTGGTAGAGGGAGGAAATCAAAGGGAGGAATAGACGACAGGGAGTCTGGATGGGAGAGCACATGGGTGGGAAAAGACACAAGGGAGATTGAACTACTCTTTCTCCTTGCTCATGGGATAGGATCAGTATGAGCTGGTCCCACAGAGGTATTTCTCTGAGCAAGAGTCAAGTGGCTTTGAGCACCAGTCCTTTTGGCAACGGACCCAGCCTTCATGTAATAGTGCATGTGTAACAGAATTGCCCAGTAGGCATAGTGTGGCATACTGTGAGATGAGAATAGGAGCTGATGAGGTGAGCTAGACTTGAAATTCAAGTATCAATTATTTCTGTTTCTATGAGAAGTGGAATTAGCCCTCAAATACTTTAAAAATGGACGAGATAATCCTTAAAGGTCCCTTCCAACTCAAACTATTCTGTGATTCTGTGAATGTGCACATGCAGCCTAAAAAGCCAACTGTGTCCTGGGCTGCATCGAAAGAGACCAGCAGGTTGAGGGAGGGGATTCTGCCCCTCTGCTTGGCTCTGATGAGACCTCACCTGGAGTACTGCGTCCAGCTCTGGGGTCCTCAGTACAAGAAAGGTAAATTTGAGTGGGTCCAGAGGAAGGTCACAAAAATGACCAGGAGGCTGAAATATTTCTCCTGTGAAGCAAGGCTAAGAGAAGTCTCCAGTGAGATCTTACTGTGGCCTTTCAATATATACAGGAGGCTTCTAAGAAAGACTGAGAGACTTTTCACCAGGGCCTGTGGTGACCAGACAAGGGGCAGCAAATTTAGATTTAGATTGGACAGAGTGAAGAAATTTTCTATGATAATTTTGGTGAGAGACGAGAATGAGTTTTCTTCTACAGCTAGAAGTTCATCATCTTTGACATAAGGATAAGTTTTCTTAGTCTATATCAGTTCTTCTCTATCTTTTACTGATACAACACTTCTGTTGTGTGGCCATAGCTCAGTAACTTAAGAAGAACCATTGCAGATGCTCGCTTCACTGGAAAGAGTGCCAGGTCTGGTTCCACCGCAGTGATCTAAAGCACAAATACCATCTGTCCTGCAGTTAAGATCACTTCAGCGAGTTTCTACATAACTGCTCACACTTGCCAGAGACAGCGAATCAGTCTAGCTGCTTTTTCATTTTTTACAGAACTGTCCTCAGATTTCCCCATATCACATGTACAGAAGTACTGCTTCCAAATTCCTACTCATTAAAGTCGGCAGCTTTCTCTGGGACTTCTCAGAAAAAGGCCTTGTTTGCAGTACAAGGGCTTCAGGGTGGCCTGGACACGTCTTGGCTTTTTTGCTGGAGTCACTAGCTGTCCTCAGAATCGTGGTCAAGTCAGAGCTGGCTCAGAGCCAGCTTGGTATTTTGCAACAGTTAGATGGTTGGTGAGTAGGTATGATAGTGAACGTTGAAGTCATCCGGCTAGTGGAGTTTGTCAGACAGGCACAGGCTTTGTTTAGGTACATCCCAAAGGGCAGTGTCTGTTCAAGAAATTGATCCCAGCTGGTGCATCCTACCTTGTGTTTCACCATGGCAATAAAATATTAGGAACAAACTAAGCTTCTGTATGTCAAGAACACCAAAAACATACCAGGACAACAATTTGTGTGAATGAAGAGACATGAGACCTTGAGGCTCTGCAGAAGAGATGATGATATTAAAAATTGATATATCTAGTATTAGACTCAATATTGGCTACCTGTTTCTTGAGATCCCTGATAATATTGAGTAATGGAAACTGGAGAATTGTGAGATGCTTCAATGGGCCTTTTTTTCCCTGATAATAAAGACAAAATACTTTTGATAAGCTGAATAAATGATTTTGGTCTTGGCCTGGTTTATCCATAGGGCTCCATTTGTATACCTCTTTAATCCACTAGTCACAGTCATTTTACTAGTCTTTTTCTTGGAACTTATCATTACTAATGAAAGTTATGACAGTCAAAATACATTAAGTTTTACCTATCTTCATGAATACAGTTTTTATTCTAGAATATCTTCCATTTCCCCTTTTATGATTAGATGAGCACCTAATTTAAAGAAAATGTTGTCATGAAACTACACAAGTCCACTGGTGATACCCGTTACAACTCAAAATGATCAGAACAGTGATTTAGTCTTGCAGTGCTTTCTGAGGTTCTTATGCTTGGAAGGTGAGGTGGTCGAGAGCACCCTCAGGAAGTTTACAGGTGACACCAAGTTGGGTGGGAGTGTTGTTCTCTTTGAGGGTAGAAAGGCTCTGCAGAAGGATCTGGACAGGGTGGATTGATGGGCCAGGGCCAACTGTGTGAGCTTCAGTAAGGCTCAATGCTGGTCCCGCACTTGGGTCACAAGAATCTTGTCCCATGTTAGAAGCTTGTGGAGAAGCGATTGGAAAGGTTCCAGTTAGAAAAGGACCTGGGGGTGTTAGTTGACAGCCAGCTCAATGTGAGCCAGCAGTGTGCCCAGGAAGGCCAACAGCATCCTGGCTTGTATCAGAAATCTTGTGGCCAGCAGGACCAGGGAACCAATTGTCCCCCTGTACTCGGGACTGGTGAGGCTGTACCTGGAGTACTGTGCTCAGTTTTGGGCCCCTCACTACAGGAAGGACATTGAGGTGCTGGACCATATCCAGAGAAGGGTGTAGAGCACCAGTCTTATGAAAGTCAGGACTGAGGCTGTTCAGCCTGCAGAAAAGGAGGCTGAGGGGAGACCTTATTGATCTCTACAGAAGGGAGGTTGTAGCCAGGTGGGGGTTGGTCTCTTCTCCCAAGTAACAAGAAATAGAACAAAAGGAAGTGGCCTCAAATTGCACCAGGGGAGATTTAGGTTGGATATTATGAAAAATTTCTTCACCAAAAGGGTTGTCAGTCATTAGAACCGGCAGCTTATGGAAGTGGTTGAGTCACCATCCCTGGAGGTATAGAAAAGCCATGTAGATGTGGTGGTTAGGGACATGGTTTAGTGGTTGGACTTGGCAGTGCTAGGTTAATGGTTGGACTTGATGATCTGAAAGGTCTTTCCCAAGCAAAACAGTTGTATGATTCCATGGTAATTCAAGTATGAGTACATGTACAGGTCATCTTAGAGTAAATTAGCAAGAAAATAATGATTCCAGTGTTTTCTTTTCTTGTGTATTACTGTATTGTTTTTATTTGGTAAGGTAGTTCTTGCCCAAACTACTATTAATTCGAAAAATAAGATACTAAAATTATTTGTTGTCTTTTTTTTATCCCTACAAAAGGAGATTGTTCCAACTGTGTGCTACCAAATGCTTTTTCTAGCCTAGCGTAACACATCAGAATTGAAGGTATTTCCATCAGTTTCCCTGGGGGGCTCTGTCACAGTTTTCTAGATCTGACAGCTAAACAATTTTTTTTTTAATCTTCAGTTGAAAATTTTATGATGTTATGTCTAGTTATAGCTCTTTGAACAATCTTCAACAGTTCTTACTCCTCCAAGTAGGAACAACTTACTTAAGTTATATAGGTTATTAAGTTTTCCCTTACATACCTGTCTTAGGGAGAATATTGCACAAATAAACCGATACATACATGAGTGTAGAAATGCCCACCCTAGGCATTATTATAAAGATTTGGAGTTAATTTCTACTTTGAAGGTCCCTGGAGCATCGCCAAGTTGTCAGTAGCTGCCAAGAATATGATCAGTTCCCCCACATGCCGATTCTTTGCATCATGAGCATCCGCAGGTGGGAATAGCTGTTTCTCCAGGAATAGGACATCTGTCATCCGGCCACTAATTTTAAGTTGTGACAAACCATCCTTGGTTCTGGAACTGCAGCACAGGCACAAAAATACAGTAACTGCCTGGTAACCCCCTTGGCAAGAGCTGGGGGAGATAAGCTGGTCCATGTGCCGTCTTCCCTAAGGAGCTACTTTCCCTATACATTGAGCAGACTGTAGACAGACTCAGAGAAAAGGTTTTTGAGCTCAGAGTCTTTCCTTTTGGAGATGAAGACAAAACACTGTCAAGTTAAAAAACGAACTAAACAAAACCCCTCTGTTGTTTCAAGAAGTGTTTTAAGATACCATGTAAATAAATTAATAGTTTCACAGAAGGAAGAAGCTAGCCACTGGCAGACAGCAAGGAATTTATCCTCAAGGATGCTGCCAGGGCTATTAAAATAGTTGTGGGGTGTAGAAAGCATAGACAGAACCATTATCTCCAGTCCCAGTATTTCATTCATGTAATCCAGCGGTTTGTAGGAATGCTTTTTTAGAGTGAATGATTTTCTGCTTGGACTATATCATGATGTCTTATGGCTGGTATTAAGGGCTCGAAAGAAGAAAGTATCTTATACATATATTAAGATAGGTTAATTAAGTTCATTGCTAGAAATATGAATGCCAACCTCAGGAAACAGTATCTGAAACTTTTAGGGTTGTCTCTTGATTTGAAAACAAAATTTAACAAAAGAAGACAGTGTACTGATCTTTAGGATTGTGCTCTTACTATCACCATAGATTTGCCTTCGTGCAGTATTTTTGCCGAGTTTATTGTGCTGTAATTCAGCCTGTAGAAATGATTAACTGTGTGCTTTGAACAGTTCAGAGACTAACTAATGTCAGTTTATTTGAATCAGATTTAATTGAACAAAAAGATGATCTTAATTTGCCTCTGTGGAACGGTGATTTTTTTTTTCTTTTCTATTTAGGAAAATACTTTTCAGGAAAAAACTCTTAGTTTTGATTTGCAGATAAACTGCATTTTAACTCTTTGTGTCCATTGATTTCGGGGGGAGGGGGGTGTGTGTTAATTCATGAGAACTCAGCTGTATTTGAGCGTTTTGCCCAGCAGAGTCTCAAGGCTTTTCCCCCAGGTTACCTTTTAAACCACTGGTGCTGACGTTACTCTCTGTGCTAATGTAACACACCTCTTTTGCTCCAGGTTATATTTATATCACTAGCACTGTCTGACAGACAGGATTATTTTCATTTCAAGCTAGTATGGTCATGCCAGATCTGAAGGGAACAAAACACCTTTTGAACGTATGACAAATTATTTTCATGGGCCTAATAGAGGGTGCAGTATTTGTGTGTTTGGTGTAGCCTATGTTGTAAGAACAGGATTTTCTGATACATCTAAGGCAGTGTAATTGCACTGGCAGAGACCTTTCGGTTGAGAGACGGCAGGGAGAAAGATTCAGATCTGAGCATCTGACTCTCTCAATTGTAGCCCTGTAATGGAAAAAATGAATAAATGCTGTTATCATCAGGAGAATGGTGTCAGAGAAGCACAAAGTGAGTGATCCCACAGTTTGTTCATAACAGAACTGGAATAAGGTGTAGGAGTCGTGCCATCAGCTTCATGTGACATATAAACTCTGTTCACTCCCATGTATCTCCATCATCATCAGGACAACTGATATTCCATACCATATCACATTGCATCATGTTCCGTATATAATGGGTTTTTAGCTGGGAGGTGGTACAGCTCAGGAACTGGTTGAGCATCAGCTTCAGGTGGTGAGCAGTTGTACTGTGCATCACTTGTTTGATTACTATTAATTAATTAATTTCCTATTGAACTGTCTTTATCTCAACCCATGAGTTTTACTTTTTCTCTTTTCCTTTTTCTTTTTCCTTAATTTTTATTTTTGTTTCAGTTCTCTCCCCCATCCCCGCTGGGGAGGGGCAGGGAGTGAGCAGCTGTGTGGTTGCTTTAGCTGCCTGATGGGTTAAACCACGACACATTGTCAACATTTCTGATAGTTGGCTTCTCCATCCCTGGGGCGCTGGAGAGTTCTGTTTTAGAAGTAGGCAGTGGTCAGCGATACAGAGCATAGCGAAATATTCTGAGAGTACATTTTTGAAAGCCAGCTGTTTATGAATTAACCAGTAGTTTGGTAGATCTTTGCTGAGCATGCTCAAACTTTAATTCCTGTCTTTCCTTAATACTGTTTGTGACATCGTTTAGCTTGAATGCACTGTACATTCACTGTTCTGGCACATCAAGGTGGAAAGCTCTAGGGCTGTGATGTTCACCAAAGTCACAAGTACAAGGATATGACAAGAAAGCTTTTGAGGAGACTGTGTGCTTAAATTATTCCTGTACGAACATGAATTTGCAATGTCAAAAAGAAAATAATATGTGATCTGGTTGTATTGCAGAAATGTTAGGCTTTATTGAATTTTGTGTAGGCATTACATTCTGTTGACTTTAAATCCCAGATGCTTGATTAAATATGCTGTGCCTAATTTATTAGCATTACTTGGTCACAATTAACAGTAAAAAACTTGTATCAAGTATGTGAAGACTATTCACTAACATATCTAAGCATTCTTGTAAAAACAGTTTGTCACTGAAACTCTTAAACACAACTGCAGAAGGAATTTAGGCATATATTCAATTTTGAGCAGGTAAGTAACCACATTCCAGCAGTAGGATAACTGATGTGTTTATTTAAAGTTTCATGTGTCAAAGCCCTCTGTCACCTCTTTTGCAGCCTGTGTTACTGCTACAGCTTCATGTTCCCTTTGTTCATAGTTGAGATATTCATACACAATCACTAGTTTCTGAAAAAGTTGCTTCAGGTGCAACAGGCTGCTGCTTGTCAAATCTACGTTTAGTGTAGTTTAACACATTAAAAATATCAGTAGTGTGAACCTTGGTGTTTACCTCTAGAACTGTTTATAGTGCTATTGAAATCTAAGAGGGATTTGCATTAGTAATGAGGAGAGCCATAAAGAGTGTGTACAGATGTTTCCTAATGCAGTAAGTCTGTGGCTCTAAAGGCATATGATCACATTTGGAAAATTGCTATTGCATGTCTTGGCAGTTCATTAAAAACTGAAAACTTTAAGTTAACCGGTATTTTGATAGACTAAGTTCAAGGTCACCTTTTGTTTAAATGATGTTTTGTTTTCTGTAATTAGACCATGCCAGGTGTATTAAGTATGTAATTAAAAACACAAGGTTTGGCTAATTCAGAGTAAATGAGAATGAAATACAAGGTCATTATTCGTCTCTAGTGAGACTCCAGATGAACAGCACACATGGAACTATTTATAAAACATTTTGCATGGTCAAAAATTGCTTTAGGTTGCTGTCCATGGCTTTGAAATTAAACTACTCACAGATTTTTACAAAAGTACCTGTAGCGTAGAAATATGTTCCCATGCCTAGTGTTGAATTTGAATGGAAATAAAATATATATGATATACAATTTTATGGCATTGATTTAAAAAAAGAAAAGGAAAGAAGGAAAAAAAAGGTAGTGAGAGAGCCTGTGAGGCACTCTGCAAAACATTATTAGGGTGAACTTCCACTGACAGCCATGGGACCCAGCAGCTGGTTCAAAGCATCAGAGATAATACCTGAAAGAGATTGTACTACTGGGTTGAATTTCTTGCTCTAAATACTCTGGAAAACTTCCATCACTCTCCTACCCAGTATCCAAACCTTGAGGAGGCAGAATTCGCCTTATCAATGATGATATTGCTTCTGCACCTCTGACCCACATAAACTGCTCCTGAGAGCCCTGCGGTTCCCACAGTGTGGGGCTGAAGTGGGATGTAAACTATGGATCTGACCAGTCCAGACCAGAGCCTCTGGAAGTTGGTTTAACCAGGAAGACTTTCCTGGTTTTCCATCACCCAGGCTTAGCATCCTCCTTTTGTACCGTATGTGTTTTGTGAGGAGTTAAGTCAAAGACAAATACAGGAAAGTGTGCTGATTTGATTTCGTATATATGAGTGAAATCCCTTAGATTTGTCTTGAAAAACTAAAATAGTTCAAAGCTACAGGGGTACGAAGTGATATGCGATTGACTCATGGGTTTTCTTAGAGTTTGGTTTTTTGGGTTGCTTTTTTGGGAGGATTGTCTTGGGGGTGGTGTTTTGCTGTCTTAATTTTTTTAAATAGAAAATGAAGTCCATGCGCTAAAATCAGTCCCGTTGGAACATGGCAAATTGGCCTCATTGAATTTGGGTGAAACAAGGACTGTCTGTGCCGTGTTTTCATAGGCTTTGGTATTTTGAATATTCCTATACAGTTAAAATTATAAGAACTAGATTGTTTAGAGTTAGATATTTCTTTAGGGAAAGCCCCATTCTTCACAGTTTGTATCAACATCTTCATGGTGTTTAAAAGCGGCCAGGAATTGGAGAGGTGCCTCAGGAGGACTATCAAGAGTAGCCAGGCACGTAGAAATGGAGTCAGCAGGAGCAAGTTGCTGAGCCCTGGTGGTTAGGCTGTGCTTCCTGAGGGAGACACTTCAGAATGCTGACACAGAACACCTGGACTATTCCTTTTGCCATTTTAATTTCTGTAGAGGTAGGACCAGAATTTCAGCTAGCCCAGAAATTGTGATAAGTGTGTTAGCAGGAGGGGCTAATGCTCAGTCTTCTGTTTATACCTCATTATCTATTTTAGATGTTAGGCTTATGTAATTCGGAGATGAGGAAGGAGGAGTACTATGGTGTTGCTGGGCTGGTTTAGTTGTAGTTACAGGAATGTAGTAGCATTTGAAATTACTTTCATGTTGGATCACTGCTTAGTTTTCTAAAGATATCCTTATTTCTATTCACGGATTTGCCTTTCCCCTGTTTATGGCTACATAACTAATCCCATTTCCTATTGTCTGTGGGTTTTTTTCCTTAATTTTATTTTCTACTGTAAAATGAGTTCATTATTTTTGCAGTTTGTCCTGAAAACCTTGGATCCACAGAAGTATTAGTTTCTTGAAACCTGCTGCCAAACAATTGCACTGTGTTGTTATTACATGAAAATCCTACTCTTGGAAAATAAAGCAACTGGTCTGAGCCATAAAGTCCATCTCAAAAAGCAAGCGAAGGTGATGGAATGTGCCAGGGCTGCGTGGTGCTGGCACGGTCTGCAGCTGTCAGAGGTGATGGTCACCTACTGCAGCTACCAACATTCCTCTGTAGTCCAGAGGACATAAAGCACTGGGCAGTGAAGCTGGCACCTGCCCAGTACATGTCCATCTTAAAGGTGATACAATCACAGAATCATTAAGGTTAGAAAAGATCTTCAAGATCATCTAGTCCAACCATCTTCCCACCACCTATATTACTTACTAAACCATCCCTAAGTACCTCATCCAGCCTTTCCTTAAACACCCCAAGGGACAATGACTCCAACGCCTCCCTGGGCAACCCGTTCCACTGCCTAACCACTCTTTCTGAGAAGAAATTTCTGATAATTTCTAACCTGAACCTCCCCTGGCACAATTTGCAGTCATTGCCTCTCCTCCTATCACTGCTTATCTATGAGAAGAAGCTAACCCCCAGCTCACCCCAACTTCATTTCAGGGAGTTGTAGAGAGCAATAAGGTCTCCCTGGAGCCACCTCTTCTTCAAAACAGTCCCAGTTCTTTCAGCTGCTCCTCATAAGACTTGTGTTCCAGCCCCTTCACCAGCTTTGTTGCCCTTCTCTGGACACGCTCCAGGGCCTCACTGTCTGTCTTGTAGTGAGGGGCCCAAAACTGAATGCAGTATTGTAGGTGTACCCTCACCAGAGCTGAGCACAGGGGGTATCACCTCCCTGGTCCTGCTGGCCACACTATTCCTGATACAAGCCAGGATGTCATTGGCCACCTGGACACACTGCTGGCTCATACTCAGGTGGGTTTCAACCAACACCTCCAGATCCTTTTCCTCTGTGCGGCTTTCCAGCCACCCTGCAGCATTGCCTGGGTTGTTAAACATACAGAGGCTTCTGTGCAGGGATCTAACAAGGCACAGGCAGAGGGAGGACCTGGATGCATACACGTACAGCTGGATGTGCAGGTCTGTAACTGCACAGCTCTTGCAGGAGTTGCTCTTTGGGAACAGGCAGTCCTCTTTGTAAAGCTGGGTGTTGATGCTGGAGCTGTGGGAATGCCCCTGTCAATCACCAGGGGCACCATGAGTGCCTGACATAGGAAGCTACTGACTCAGAAGCCTGGTGATCCTGGCAGCTGCTTTTTCAGGGCTGACTACATTAAAAACACAAAACCCAAAAGACAACAAAACCAATCAAAAAGCCCCACAAAACCCAAGTATTTATCAATTTGGAATGCAGTGTCCCAGAGAATATATAAACACATAGCATAAATTGTATTTTAAGTAAGATTGGGTTTGCTGCTTATTATCAACAAGTTTCTTCAACTGATGAAGGTGAAAGATTAAACTAAGATGCATTCCATTCCTGAAGTTAAATGAAAGCATGTTTGTGCTTGATATGATAGGAAATAGCTTGAAGAATATTTTATTCTTTTTTTTTTCAAGTATTTTAAAGCAGCCAAAGACTTTTTATGCAGGTGGTTATAAATCCAGTAAGCATCAGATACTTAAGTGAAAGCTGTCTGGCTTATCTAGATGGGTGTTTTTCATTATTATTCATAATTTTATTTTTTAGCTGGTTGTGCCAGCAAACTTCATGCGTGTACTCATCTAAATACATGGTGCTTAGTGCCAGGCAGTCCATGATCACAACTATCCTTTTGTGAGATTTATCTAGAGTTGTTGTGTTTGATGCACACAGAATATGTATTTTGATGCATGAGTAATGTCTTGCATCCTTGATGCACTCTTTAAGAGAGTTTTTCTGCTTGCTGTGGTGGTGGTTGAATCTTGGATACATTTGTACATAAAAAAAAAAGCATATGTGGAGTTATGGGGGGAAAAGTACAGAGTAAAAATGCTGCTCTTTCTTACACCTGTGTGAACAGCCATGTCTGCTTGTGAAGCAGCAAGAGATAGAAGTTTGCTGAAAATACAGCAGGACTTTGTATCAATTTAGGGAGATCTATGGGAGACATCTCATGAGGTTGGTAAAGATTATTTTTTGTAAATGTCAGGCTCCTGCTGACACTGGTGCTTTAGGAAATTCATCTCTAGATGGGCAATTGTAGCAGTCATTAATGGAGAGCTTCCTGGTTCTGTTGCTTGCCAAAAGTTCCTTTCTGTTTCTTCCTTCGTGAGTAGATATACTGGGTGACTTCATGTGTTGAGTATAGAAGGGCTTCTAGTTTTTGTCTGGGGGAAGCTTATGTTAAGAAGTGATAATTTGTTTTTATGGTGTATGTATTTAAAGGTTAGACTGAACCATATTCAGTTACAGCTTTGCCATTGACATCTCAAACTTTCCAGTGTTGACATTTTCAAAGCAGTCACCTGAAATTAGTTGAACCCTTTAAATTAGCAGGTATATCATGATCACATGATACAGGGAATTTAAACAATTTGACTGCACTTCAAACTTTGCTTGGTGAAAAGCCATCTGCCTTACAGGGTAGGTACCACGACACCTCATCCTGTGGTTCAGGTCCATGTGCTGTCCTGGATGGCAGTGAGTGAAAAACCCGCTTTCCCTATAGCCTTTGGTTTGCCAGTTTAGCTGGTAATAGTCTTTAGCCTGTCATTTTAGTAACACCTTTTGACCTTGGTGTTACATGTTGCATAGCATGAAGTAAAACTGAATGAGGTGGTGCCCTTATCAATAAAAGGTGTCATTTCTTCAGGAATAAGATGGATGTTTCTTGCAGTGTTGTAGAATCTCAGTATTTGATCAGTTTTTGTAGGCTGTATGGCAGCTTCATTTGCAATACTTGCAGATCTTTTTTTTTGCCCTGGTTTTTATATTCACAGTAGGTCCACGGATGCCTTGTATTTCACAGGACAGAGAATTTCCTAATAAACCTTAATTTCTTCTGGTGAAATGGTTCCTAATGAGACTGTAATTATTGTGCTTTATCATAACTAGTTATATTGTTTTTAATGATAATCAAGAGCTGTGGTAAAGGTGAAATAACAATTTCCTTATTGAAATGTTCTAATCAGAACATTTTTGTTGAAGTGTTAAGATTGTCTTTGCATTTTCCTCCGAGCTATCACAATTGTGGACTCTGCTATTCATATACTGCTTTTAAATCTGTCATGTTTTTGATAAAGTGATGCTTTTGCACAATGGTGAGAAGATGTGATGCCAAGTTGCTGGAGGCTTTTCTGAGAAAGAAGCTTTTGAATGCTTCCAAATTCAACCAGGGGCTGCCTGAGCACTTAATTGAATGCAGGTTAGGACATCAGCAGTAACACTGAAGCAACATAAAGGGTTGACTGTCACTGACACCTTCGACTTTTTCTCCAAAATTAGTATTTCTTCCTCTTCAAGGGTGTGAAAGATTTTGAAAAATATATTTGATGAGTTAGATCATGTTCTAAAATCTATTGTTGTGTAACTGCAGCGTTTGAGTAGATCCTCACATCCACCCTTAGGTCATAATTCACGTTATTTTTATAAAGTGAGAAGACCAAATTTATATGGAAAATAAAAGAACCTATGGTGCTAGATTCTTGTTCTATTGCTTTTTTCTCCCATTTAATAGTTCTCATTATAATTTTAGCTTGTATTACGAAGAGAGAGAAAAACTTAAGAAATTATTGCAATATTTTCTTTTGTAAGAAGGTATTAGAAAAAGTTTTTTAAAGTATGTATTGGGTAGCCCCACTTTGTTAAGTAAGAAAAAAAGGTAACAATTGAAGTTTCTAAGTCCATTATTCCCAAAACCACAAGAAATAATTCATAGAATTGCAGAAGGGTTTGGGTTGGAAGGAACCTCAAAGATCATCTAGTTTCCCTGCTGTGGGCAGGGGTGCTCTCACTAGACCAGGTTGCCCAAAGCCCCATCTAACCTGGCCTTACAAGTACTTCCAAGGATGGGACTTTCACAACCTCTCTGGGTGACCTGTGCCAGTGTCTCACTACCCTCATAGTAAAGAATCTGTTCCTAATGTCTTATCTAAACCTAGCCTCTTTCAGCTTGAAGACTGACTCCCTGGTGAGCAGTCCCTCCCCCACTTTCCTGTAGCCCCTTCAGGTACTGGGAGGCTGCAATTAGATCTCCCCAGAGCCTTCTCTTCTCCAAGCTGAACAAACCCAACTCTCCCAGCCTGTCTTCATAATTGATACCAATACTTTGCTTGCTGGTATTCAATTTGCACTCACAGCTTACTGGACTTTGAAATCCCCTGTTGGTTTTGGTGTTAGTAGGACAGTCTTGTTATTTCACTGTCAAATACAACATGAATCCTAAAATATGCTGAGGATACAATGTGTGTTTCTTCTAAAGTGCTATGAATGCCAGAAAGAGAGAAGCCTCTGTCGTGGTGTAGTCCTGCAGAATCCCCCACTGTTGTATTTAAATTACTTGTTTACAGTTCTGCTCGCAGACGGAATTTGAGGAAACTACTAATCCTGCTGCCAGAGCTTTGGGGGAAATATTTTATATGATTAATTCTTTAGTAGTTGTAGTGTATAAAATAAATTTTTTTCACTTTGTCATAAAAGCTCAACCATCTTTCATAGATTTTTATGATTCTCCCCCCAACCTACACTTCCGGAAAACGGGATGCCCAGTTTCACTGTGTGTTTTCTGTTACCGTGGAATCGTGTCGGTGTTTCCAATTTTTAATTACCCTGTACAAAGAAGATTTTTGTGCAATCTAGCTGTATATTATTTTTGATCTGTTTCCTGTGGAAATGAAACTTCCATGATTGTGCAGTTTGTCCTGATAACTTTTGAGTCACATTGTCCAAATTCAGCAAAGGTAGAGGTTTCAAAAGAAGTTCATTCGCTGTATGTTTCAACTACTACTAGTAGTTTGCCTCTGAGAAGAGGGATCCAGTTCAAAACCTATACTGAAGTATGGATTGTGGTTGGAGGGCAGTAGTCAGCTGTTGTCTTTGTTCTGCTGGTGGGTTGACCTCATGCCCTGTAGCTTGGAGGGTGGCATCTTACCCAAGATTTATTCAGGAGGTGGATGTTATGGAAGAAGGGAGGCAGGGCAGAAGGAGGAAGGAGGCACCTGCTCATTTGTTGCTCTCAATCATAGCAGGCAGGTAGCCAGAGAACTGAGACAATTCAACTTGCTCAAAAAAGCATCTGATAGCCCTTGCCCTCCCCTTCCCTCTCTCCTAGCTCACCCTGCACTTGCAGACTTTGTTGATCTCATGCAAGGAAACAGTCGGGAGCCTGAGGGTTTCACACAGCAGGACTGACCCTTTTGGCTACCTCCTGTCCTTAGATCAGATTAATTGTAGAATGAAGTTGCTTCCTTAATCTCTCTGCTTTTTTTCTAGACTGCTCCCAAGTTCTACTGCTATTTTATGAGTGACAAATCAAGGCTGTTCTTTCTGTTAAGATTCTTCGCTTCGGTTTAGTTGCATCTCACCTGAACTAACTTTTTCATACAAGAATTCCTTTCTTTACATAATGCTTTCCATATGTCTACTGAATCAAATCTAAATTTACCATCTTTCAGCTCCATTTTAATCCCATCTGCTTTTCTGTCCTTCTTTGAATCAAGAGAGATGTGAAGTGGTTTTTTTTGGTTATGCTCTCAATACAAGTCAGTGGATAACATCCAAAAAGGAATTTTACTAGAGAGGGGTTTGATTTTTGGCTTTGTTAGCTCTTTAAACAAAGAGCTGTAAATGTATTATTTCTTCTACTGTACACAAAACTTTGATTTTGACTGCTCTGTGTTTTGATTCTAGCTTTGATAGAGAGAGATCTGTATAACATTTATTTTTATTTTAGGAGAAATAAATGCATTAAAGGTGTTTTGCTCGTAGGTAGGAATGTCACATTATCCAGCCTGTATGACTTCCATGTCAAACAAAATTCAGGCTCCAGGATGTTTTCTCTAAAAGGTCGTTGGAAAGGTGAGGAGCAGAGATGAAATGATATCATTTCATGTTTACATTTATTATACAGTGCAGTAGTGGGTTGACCTACAGGAAAATAGATCCTTACATTTGAATTCCTTCCTAACTTCCTAAGTCAATTGTTAGTTCCTTCTGCTGGAGGGAATTTTAGAAAACCATGAAAAAACTGGCAGCAATTTAGCTATTACTGTATTCTGGTCTTGAGGGCTTTTAACTGTTTGTATCATGCAACATTGCAGCAGTATTGTTGTAAATCAGAGATTAAAAACACCCAAAACAAGCTTTTTCATAATCTGCTGATTCTTTTCTAATGTATTTTAGTTTTCTTAGAGATTTTACCTAATCTGCATGTAATTTCTGTTGGAGAACACTGGCAGTACGCCATATAACTACCTTTTTGATTTCCTCACCTTGACTTCCCTTTTTCATTTCTCCACCTTTTTATAATTCTAACCATGAACTTACTTGTGCCTAAAATTTTCCTTAGGGCTAGTACTGACACAACTTGTTCTATTCTTATCTGTTTCTATGGTGTTTCTTCCTTTATTGCTTGGTATTTTCTTACACAATTTTCTATGGTTGTTATGGCAACGATAAATAGCAAATTTGTCAATTTTCAAGCAATACTGCTTTCCAAATTTTGCATGATATTAAATTGCTGAGCAAGAGGGGAAATATTTTCAGCATGGTTAAGCTAATTAATATTATTAAGCTAAATTGCCTTGTAGTTTTGTGGTGTTGGTGCTTCTAGGCAAGGTGTTACGCACTGTGATGCTTCTTGGCAGAGTGTAAGTAGAATACACTGGTGGATGTAGGAGAAATTGTTAAACTACTGAAACGACTCCTTTCCTGTTGTTATTCTAAAGGCCAGGATCTGGTAAACGTGACTGGCCTTCTAGCAGCATCATCATCAACCAGGTTATTAGGCATGTGGTTCCTAATTACTGGGGTTCCCTGTGCAATACAGATCATCAGGCAGCATAAGTACAAACTCCCAGAATGGAAGATGTTTAGAGATACTAATTGCAAAAGCAACTGACTGAGGTATTTCTCTATCCTTGTTTAAAACAAGAGATGCTGATAGAGGGAAGAGGAATGTGGTTTGAGATTGAAATAGATGGGTACTGCAAGGAGCCAGTACCCCTGTGAATGAGCGTTTAAAGGCAGAAGCACTAATGCAGAATGGAAGCAATCAGAATTATTTCTTTTGAAAGATGAGCTGCTGGACCAGGTCCACAGTTGGGGTTGTTGGGTTTTTGGGGGTTTTTTGTATACAATATGACTATGTTGCTACTTTAAAATATGCTTTCATATAACTGGGATTTTAAAATATTTTGAAGCCATTACCTGTATTCCTTGTGCCATGTGATAGAGCCTTTGCTGAATTTAACATTCACTGTAACAGAATAATTTGCTAAAATAAATTATTTTTTGTTTTCTCTAATATGTCTGATTTTACAGCATTGTGAACAGTATTTGTAATTTCAACTGTGTGCACATATGTTTGTGTGTCTTCAAGTAAGTAGGAATGTTATACTGAAAATGTACATTTCAGTGCTCTTATAAAAGCCCAACAAAAATACTGCCTTCTTTGTGTTTGTAGCATTCTTCAATCACTAGTGTAACTATTGTGATGACAGGATGCTGGGACATCTATTCTTTGATGATACTGTAAAATGCAAGGTCTCCAGCTCTGTCAGCAGCAGTGCAAGTCTCAAAGACAGTAAGCCTGCCCACCCCCCAATTCAAGCCTGAGCTGGCAGCTTGCTTCTTCTGGGAGAAATAATTGGCTAGTTTGTCCAGTCTTCAATATGTGTGGTAGATCAACAAGGCAGGTTGTATGCAAAACCGTAACCGCTTTTCAGGAGACGGTGGCTTAAAGCCAAAAGCCGCTTCTCTGTCACCAGCAGAATATATCCGGAAGATCATTTGAGTTTCCAAATGAAAATGCATCTCACTCTTTTGAGTGGAATGGGGAGAGGAGATCATTGCTGGGGACTCCTTAAATTATTATATTTCTGAGGTTCTTAGGATTTATTGCTGTATGTCAATACTGGTTTTTAAACTATTTGATAGTTTTCTGCTTGTGACAGGATGCAAACATTATGAAGATACTCATGATACCCCCATCCTTCTGCCACAACATCAATTCAAGAATGTATGCTATGTATTTATATGCGTTTCTGAGAGTAGTTTTTCTTCATCAGTAAATTCTAATGTCCACAAGATGTGCAGTAACTGTATCATGAAGTCATCTGTGTGTGTTGCTAAATTCGTATTTAATATAGAAAGTCCAGGAGAGATCCATAATCTTCTTGCCTTTTTTGTGCTCATGCGTAAGCATCAGATCTGTTGGTGATGAGGGACTTGCTCACGCTCTCTCCATACTTGCAAACTCTCAGCAATGACACTTAATATGTGACTAGTCCTATTTGTATTTCATCTCTCCTCAGTGTGATGTCTTGGAATGCAGGTTACCATCAAGCTGAGGAATAGATGTTCTGTAGGCAAAAACCCCAGTGATGCATTTTAAATAAATTGCAAGAGCATTTAATAACCTCTCTGTTTATGTTTTTGTCTTTACTTTGGAAAAGCACTGCTCTGAAGATGGTCGTAACAGTTGAACTTTTACAAGGCATTGTACATTGAAATTAAATTTTCTTTGGCTTTTAATTACTTCAGAAAGTGCAGTTGTGAAATACATAATTCTATTTCAAGATGAGCTGTGTAGCACTGACTGCATTGAGCACAGATTTTGTTTGAGTACTGACACCTTGCATTTGAGGAATGCATTTGTCTGTCTCTCATTTTCCTTATCCTTTTTATATGGTCTAGGAATGTGCTGGATGGATGGTTTGGCATAAATTGGAACTTGATCGGTGCTCTCGTTATTTCCTGCCCTGGTAGTTAGAGTTGGATATAATATAGATGAGGCCCTTGGTTCTACTTCAGTTTCCAAATCATGAATACTAAATCAATTTTAAAACCTAGATTAAATTCCCAAGTGTTTTTCTGGAGAACAATTTAGATTTGAAGTTACAGACGTTTGAACATTACAGATGTTCAAGTACAGTATATGTAGCATTTTCATTGTTGATATACTATGCACTGCATAATATTTTATAATTGTTTTCTTTGTGGATTTTAAGTCTAGAAACTGAAACATAGTTTTGAAACCTAGATAATCACTCAAGGGATGAATTGGAAAACCAGCAGGGAGGCCGGAAAAATTCCACTGAGACTTGGTTGTGTCATAAGGGTTTGCAGAGCTATACCATTCCCTAGTTGTGTGCTATGTAATTGCCATAATTTACTCCAGAGATTCAGCAGCTGAATAGTAAGTGCTGTAATTTGGGACTGGGGGTTACGAACAGCATGGGTACAAAAGCTTGCACAGTACCTGTGGTATTAAGTAATAAATAGCAACTCTTAACCGCAGGTTATAATCTGAAAAACCTACTTCAGCATGCTAGTGTTGTTGTGTACTCTGTGACAAAGCAAACAGATCAAATGCTGTAGGCCTTCCTAGGAGATAATACTGTGAAGGTAAGAAAGAGCGATGCTAATTTTTGGCTTGATTGCACTAATGTTTGAGTCATAGGCAAAATATTTGATAATAGAATATTTCTTTGGCAAATGATTTTGGCAGTTCTGGACTCAGTAAGTGAATATGCCGCTGAATCATTGAATCTTGTTCAGTGGATAAATGGGTTTCTCAACTACTATGGAGTGAGCATCACACTTTTCACTGGGTGGATTGTGTTTTAGAGAATAGAGTTAGATTATGCTTAAGCGTACTGTTGTGTGCCGAGGGAGCCTGGGTTTCTGCTTCATTGAGACGGTTCCAGTTTTTAATTTAGTCTTGCTTTTAGTTGTATGTTGGTACATGGGCTTCTTAATTAATCTGTTTTGACATGAGTGATTATCAATTATTATTTTGTTCTGTATTTTCCTACTTCCGGGATATTTCTTAGTGCATTAACTTGTAGTGAGAGAGGAGTGTACTCCATCTCTGTAAAGGGACATTATTTAAAAGCGACTTTTCACTTATTTTAGCTCTAATTTAGTCTGGATTAAAAGCAAGAGTGTGGCTGTCTACTAGATTTAGAACATCATAAGATTAAAGATTATTTGATAGTCAATGCACAAAACAACGCTGTGTTTTGCGAAAGTGGAGCTGATGTGTTTTGTGAAAAGAAAAACCACATCTACCTGCTGAAACTCCGCAGTACCTGTCTGGCTGGTAGGATCTGTAGATAAGACTTCAATAGAGGAAGAGCTAATAAACTATAAGGTGTGAAGATACTGTCAAAAAGTCCACCCAGTTCCTGAACATAAGAAAGTTTCCTAAATGACTTCAGTCGGTTTTCATAAGATCAGAGCTGTCAGAAGGAAATGTAGTCTCCAGCCCCTGTGGCTGGTGGATGTGGTGCAGGAGTGGAACAGTACCCTTCTGTCACCCAGGAACTGTTGGGAACCCAAATCTTTTGGCAAGCTGAGTTCTTTCAGTGCTTAGGAAAACTGAACCAGGTGAAAATAAATAGGTTGTCAAGCAATTCTGTGGGGAGAAAAAAGATTTCCAGAAAATGATTGAAGATGCTGTAAAGAAAATTTGAGGAAATATGGACTGAGATGCACTCTGTAAAAGCCAGCAGTGCTTCTGTTAAATCTGTGTCATATGGCAAATGAAACTTGGTGCTGTTGTAGCAGAGATTTGCGTAGCCTCGTGCTGGGGGGTTGTTTCTCCCCTCCCAGATCACTGCAGGTCTCTATGTGCAAGTCCAGTGCTGTGCATTAGTGCTTAGCTCAGGTAGGTTTGGGGGTTGTCCTCTCCCTGATCCCTCTCCCAAGGGACTATCCTGCGTTCCATTCCTGAGGCCGGAATCTCTTCTTACCTGCGCAGTTAAATGTCTCTCTGTAGCCCTGGTTTTGTTCAGCCACTGCATTCAGGTTCTGCTCTTTCCAATGTTTTGTAGGCCTCTCTCAATCAATGTCTCAGTTTTACTGTCTTTTAGCTGTCTTTGCTGTATTTTCTTCCTTTCTCCTGGGATTAAGAAACCTGGCATTTGTTACCTGTAAATTGCCTTATGTTTCTGGACTACCATGATTTTTCCTGTCCATTTTGTATGAAAAGTGGCCGAAACCCATCCTCTCTTGTATGTGACCACCAGAATGTTTTCTGCGTGAAATAAACCCCAGCCAACAGTATGTCTGTCATTTCTCAGTTTATTAAAGATCATGTGTTATTTTCCTAGATCCTTTCTGAATTTGGCTGTTTTAAACCGAACTGAATTTTCTTCCTTATAAAGAATATAACTTGGTCAAGTCAGCCCAGCAAATAAGATACAAACTCGGGCCTGCATTTTGGGTTGGGGGTGCAGCTGTCCTCCAACAGTTTTTTCTGTTAGGTAAATTTCGTTTTGCTGTATCCGGCTGCATTTTAGTTTTGAGATCAACATTTTGTACGTCTGAGAAACCTGTGATTTGCTTGTATTGTCCCTCACTAGGATGCTGGGGTTTGAGGTTTAAGCTTTAAAATTCTTCTAGACTCTTCCATTGCTCTTCAGGTAAAACACTTCTCTGGGTCTGGTTTTAACTTCAAGGCTATCTCTCTGCATGCATGTATCTTGTGTCATAACTCATTATTCAGTGAGTTTCCATTTTTCTTTGTATTTTCAAAATAATTTTACATGGAAACATTGAAGTAAAATACCTTTAGGTGACATCATTATGTACTTCATGAATTTATGTACTTCATGAATGCAGCTTTCCTTTTAACCTCAGGATTTCTGTTTCATGTTACTTATTTCTTTAACTTTACATTTCTATATAGATTTGCATTTACAAAATATTTTGGCAGAACTGGGAACATCTTTCATTTTATCTTCAGGATGTTTGGGGGGGTCTTAACTGAATGGTTTTCTTTTTGAAAATGGCTCTCATCAGAAGCAGTTTGTATCTTTGTTCTTAATGCAGCTTGCATTTGCATGCAGATTACTACAATTTTCCAAATACGTGAATTGTTATTTTCTGAACATTTTAAAAGCGATCCTCTCACGGAAGGATCCGATGTCTGGGAGGCAGTGCCTTAACTTGAGAACGCTTTTGACTGTGAAGGTAACGTTCGGGTTTATACAGCTGAACAGTGTCTGCAGTTTGCTGAAATGTGATACACTGCACTGTGATGGACCTGCTCATAGCTGAGCTCAGTATGAACGACAAGGAAAAGCACTTGCCCTGGAGAGCCACAGATCGAGAGAGATAAAATACTCACTTTTTGATACTGTTTACTTACTAGACTAAGAACTTTAGCTAAAAAATTCCTTTTGATCTCACAGCTTTGTATCTTTACTGGGTAATATTAGAAATTTTTTCTTCCCATGTTGTGTTTTTTTTTTCCTCTCCAAAAGCAGAGAAAAGGCTGGGGGGAAATCCTCTATATTTTTAGATCAGGTGTGGTATCTACTTTGCTATCAGAACTGTGTGGGTATATTTGCAATCAAGTTTAAATAGCATCGTGAGTATCCAGATGGAGTGTTTTCCCAGAGTTTTAGATTGTTTACTCTGCTGGGAGCTCCAGTAAACATTTATAGTATTCTTCAGGGCTAATGCTACCAGCAAGCTTGAGATGCCTGGTATAGAAAATCACAGCATATAAAAACACCAAGATCTTCTCTAAGGCATGTCAAACTGTGAATTTTTCTTCTGATACTCTAAAAGTAATTTTTAGACATGTGTATGATGGGCGATGCAATCCTGAAGAGAAGGTGATAGCGAACTGAAGTGTCATGCTTCAGTAGACTTAATCGTAAGCGTGTAATATAACAATACCCTGTCTGTAAATGACACAGGAAAGAGGGAGTGGTAGGATTTTTTTCCTTCTGTACACGTTTAAAATGACATTTATTTGAAATAACATTTATTTATTAAATTGATTATCAGATGCTAAAGATTTGATGTCTGAGGTGCTTACTATCTGCCAGGTTTTTGAGATGCATTGCTTGCAGTTTGTTTCCCCACATTCAGATTCTTCTATGTTACTTATTTTAGTGACAATTGTATACCTCGCAACTACATAAACATCAGCTGCTATAGTAGGTAAAAACAATGTAAACAATATTTGAACAGCTTAGAATATGGTAAAGCATTAATACACGCTCCAGGACTGGTTTTGTCAGGAACTGGGTAAAATTGCAACAGGCAAGAGTTGTGAGCATTATCAATCATTTTACACTGCGTTTCACAATGATCTGTGGTTTTCTTTAGATTTCACTTCTGGTAGCCAGGATTGCTCATGAAAGTTTTTTGCTACTTGATTTTTTTATGTACTTTTAATTGCCTTTTTAATTGTAGAAATGTTTAGATTCCAGCTGCCTTCTCATGACTTAGAAATGAAAAGGGAAATAAAAAGACGTCTCCTTCCTCCTAAACCCCTCTTATTTTAGGAATCTAGTTTTTAAGGGTAATTTAATGAAGCTGAAGAACCCTCAGAGTTTAGAATTTTAGGACCGGCCCTACTTAATGTGCTCAGAGGAAAGCCCTGGGCAGTATTCAACAAAGGTGTGCAAATGGTAGTTTGCACTAATGCTATAGAAAACTTTTTTCCCCTTGATGGTGCGCTGTTGAAATACAACTTCATTGGAAGCTAAGAAAAGCCTTTGAGAGCTGAAAAATATTGATGGTTGTAACTGAGATTTAGCATTGTGTTATTAAAATGATACGCGGTTTTAGTGTCTGAACAGGGAGGGTTTTCTAGTGAGGAAAGGAGTTAATCCTGGGATGGTTATATACAATTTTATCTCTAAAACAACTTTTTAAAATTAGGTGAACTCATCCATCTTAAATATTTTGGTTGGTAAAATAAGCACATGGCACAAAGAAGAAATTAAGGGTAACTGCAGTCCTGTGGGATGCTTTTGAAAGTTAGGTTGTTGGTCCTTCTGTCTCATAAATTGTCGAAAATAGTGATAGAAAATGATGTCCTTTTTATATTTGTATAACCCCATATTTTATGTATTGCAGGAAGGAGATTTGCTCTTCAAATACCCTGAAATAAATGCTGTCACTCCACCTCCCCTCCGAGTTTGCTTTCTTGTGGCTGATGTGCCCGCTGTAGTGGCAGCAGGGGTGGGGATGGCAGCAAGTCAGAGCTCGGACACAGCTCATGGCCTGACACTGCCTCTACCAGCTCAGCACAAAGTGCTCTATCAGCACAGGGCCTATGGCCGGCTCTTCTCCCCTCCCTGCTGCACGGGAGCGGCCGAGCAGATGATGGTAACTTGCATGCAGGCCTGAGAAAATTGAGGTGTAAGTCAGGTTCTCAGAGTTGGGGATTGAATTTGTAGACTGGAAAAATTGGTCAGAAGGACCTTCCTTGTTCCTTTTGGATCCTGACTCGAACCTAACTTTTTTATATTACTAAAAAAAGGAGTTTGAAATCATCAGCGGAGCTCATTCCGTTCGAGAAAAGAAAGCTCTGCTCAGCAGAGGGAAGGAAACAGCTGGAGAGGTGGAGTTTCTCTTACCTGAGGCCACTAACAACGTAAAACAATCCAAGGCATGCACTGGTTAAATCTTAGAAAGCGCTATAGGCAACCCGCTCTTGCAATTGCCATAGAAAATTATTGTTGTTAGCCATTCTGTTGATAGTTCATATTGTAGGAATTACTAGCAGATGGGAAAATAGATGACTCAGAATATAGTATTAACAATCCATATTTTTTTAATCAAAGGCCTCTAATAAGGCATGTTGCATCTGTAAGATTCATTTAAGCAGTTGCTAGGAAGAATTTGTTTTTTCAAGTAAACACAACAAACTTGATACAGATTATTTTTTTGATTGAATATCTATTTTCTTAACAATTTAAACCCTGAAAATACATTTGCTTGTTTTTGTTGCACCAGCTTAATGGCAGTATTCCCTAATTTAGTTTGATAGACTGGAGGTTTGCAATGGTAACTCATGCATTATGGAATTACTAATGAAATCTAATTTTATCATATTGAAAACATCACAGGCCTAGATCTTTTATTTACCTCTGTTAGCTGTCAAGGGTGGATTAAGATTATAGTGTGCTACATCCACCAAAACTTTGGCTTTCTCCCCCTGAAAAGTTTGGATGTCTATGGGTACATGCTGGCCAAGTGCAGCTAATGAGTTCCAGACTCTTTTCCAGACCCCTTCGCCTAAATCCATGGACTGCAGGCACCACCAAGTATCTCAGATGCATGTCCTCCTGACTTCTGTGCTGGACACAGGTGGAAGCCAGTAGTCAGGATTTTCATTGCACCCTTTGACTTGATGACTTCTGAGAGTCTATTTTTTGTTGTATATTATCACCCCCTTTCTCAGGCCGTTGCTGCAGAACTCAGGTCCATAGACAGGAACACATATGTATTTTTCCAAGCACCCATTTTGCTCTGAAATTTTGTCAGTAGGATTTGACCAGGGCTGTGAGCAAATTATACTTTGGTTTGCTGAAAATACCAATCCAAATGAAGCTGGTCCATCTGGGATGCAAGAAGTTAGACTGAAAGACAAAAAAAAAAGTAAAAATTGTTGCACTTCCCCTTCTGAAGTTTGGTTCTGGGAAATGTCCACATCAGTTTGTGAGAAAAGAATTCTTTGTGTCTCACTGTTTGAAGACATTAAAACAAAAATCAACTTGAAACCAGTATTGATGAGAGTAAGAATGTTTTCTGCATAGAAGATACTCCTCCAGAGAAATGCTAAGCTGCACTTTTATCCACCAACCTCCTGTGGCATCTCTGGATGATTTTTTTCTTCAGCTGCTTGAAAACTCAGACAGCAGTGGTTAGCAGCTGTTCCTGCCACGGGTTAGCACCCGTTCCTGGAGCGCTGGTACCTGTGACCTGTGCTTTGATCACACCCTTCAAACCTAGAGCTTCCTCAAAGTTGAGATTTTTACTGTATTGGAGCTTAATCAGGATGGTCTCATTGCCAAGAGCTTGTACCAGTTCTTAATCCCTTCTGTAGCCTTTCTTGGAAAAGCCTCTAACCCTATTATGAATTGGATAATGATCCAGGAGGAGGTAAATGGTATTTCATTTGCCAGAAGTTCAAGATAAGGTGCACTGGGTGACCACACTTACTGATCTCCTAAGTGTGTATGGCTGGGTCGCCTTTTTTCAAAGATTGTAACTGAGACTGGGGTTCCATTAAAAGGTTAGCTGTGCTTTGTTTCTGTGCCAGCTGTCCTAGCTCAGGTTGGTGCTGCTGAAAGGACCTTCTGACACTGGAAGCTTGGGTGGATGGAGCTCCTTTTTGCACAGCTGCCTGCTTTCCTCCTCCATCAGGGAGAGGAGAAGGCAGACGCAGGAGCTGCTGGCACTCAGCTTCTAGTGCTGGGATCTCTCCCTGCAGAGATGCCTGTTAGCTGGTCTCTTTGTAGGCAAAGTCAACTTGCAACCCATTGCCCCTTGTCCTGTCACTGGCTGTCACTGAGAAGAGCCTGGCTCCAACCTCCTGACTCTGACCCTTTACATATTTATAGACATTAATAAGGTCACCCTTCAGTTTTCTCTTTTCCAAGCTCCCGCAGCCTCTCCTCATAAGGAAGGTGTTCCAGTCCCTTCATCATCTTGGTGGTTCTGCGCTGGACTCTGTCAAGGAGTTCCCTGTCCTTCTTGAACTGAGGGGCCCAGAACTGGACACAATATTCCAGGTGTGGTCTCACCAGGGCAGAGCAGAGTAGATGGGGCAGAAGGACCTCTCTCAACCTACTAACCACACCCTTTCTAATACACCCCAGGGTGTCATTGACCTTCTTAGCCACGAGGGCACATGGCTGGCTCATGGTCAACCTACTGCCCACCAGGACCCCCAGGTCCCTCTCAGATAGGCTGCTAGTCAGCTAGTAGAAGAAATTACTCAACATTATCTGGCTCTGGAGGCGCTTTGGTTTGTTTTTTCCCTTGTTTCCCTTGCACACTTAACTCTCTTCACTGATGAGGTTAACAGCCTTTCAGGAGAAATGGGTTTTTTTCTCTACACGCCTATTTTTTCTGCTAAAAAACTGAGTACATGTATACATTCTCAGAGACTATTTGTGTGTGTAAACCAGATGCACACATTTTTCTGAACATTGTTGTATGTATTTGATTCATGGTGGTGTAAGTTGGCATTGGGGGTGTTGCTGCTTTCCCAAACCTGTGTGATTACCTGGTAGTACAGACTCCCAGTGAAGCCAAATGCTTCTACCAGAAACTCCCGGTCTCTGGAAACTTCTATCTCGGAGACTGCCCATCCTGACACTAATTCCTGTTTGTTGTGTGATTGTGGGTGTTTGATTTCCAATAGGACATGGCAGAAATCGAGCTGTCTATTGTTGTTGGACAAATACTATCCTGATTAGTGAACTACTACACTTTACAGCCTTTAAAAAGCTATCGAAACGTGATTTAAAGCCTTCTGGAATTCCTGTAGCTTGCACAGCTGAGAGCGCTCCTTTCTTTTCCCATTAACCTTGGGGTAGCCCCAGTAGTTACAACAACAAACTATGTGGGAAATTATTTATGGCTGTTTAAGTTGCAAACTGTTTGCAAGTGGAAGTGAGAGTGCTAAGTTCTATCGCTTTAAGAGTCTGAATCAAAATATTTACCACGCAGGGGAATAAATTACACAGGAACGATTAAATACCTTGTTTGAGTTCTTTCTGCACATCTTATTTGATATATTTGCTGTTGCATTCAGCGTTTAGGCTTCTGCAGGCATCAGGCTTCACAAGGCAACAGACAGAAGTCAGGAGGAGATGTTTTAAGGACACACGGATGTCCATGGACACACACGTACACACATCCTAGAGCCAGCTGTGGCTTTACCCGTGCTTCAGTGGTTTCCAATAGCACCTACAGCTCTCTGCCTCTTCCTGCCTAATCCAGCATCTGATGTCAGATAGCTGAGAACTTCCTAACTCTGTTTTCAGTTTCTCAATGCCTCTGTTTTCTGTCATTTACTTCCTTTGAATGTACCAAGCATCAGCTGTGGTTCCCCATGTCCCCTGGGTGACATGGCTGAAATCATTCTGAATGATTTTTATTCTCTGGATTTAAAAACTTACTATCTTTATATTTCAATTTCCACCCAGCTGTCTGTGATCTTTAAGGAATATTTAAGTCTAATCCTGGCTGTGTTTCTTGATTGAAATTTAAATAAAAACTCACCCATTACATTCTTCTATGGCAATTTATTTCTAAAAAATGGTTTTCAGTGCAGAATAATTAAGTGATTGCATCAGTTGGATGCTCTTCTGTGCAGCTGAAGCCTGCTGTCTACAACGGTGACTGGGAGAGGATAGATGGCTGCCCAGGCTGACCCAGAGTGGGTATGAGACCTCAGCAGTGGCAGTTTTCAGAAAACACCCACGGACAAGATTATTCATGGTGCCTTCCCTGGTCCGTTTGCTGGTCTGTGGAGCCCCAAATAGGTTTCTCCTCTCTCACATGGTAGCAAATGTGGTTTTATTGTTCTGTGCTGCGTTGGAACCAATTACAGAGGGGAATTGGCACTGTCATCTCTTCTCTTTATACGGCAAGTCTCTCTGACACGTTCATTCCTCTAAAGAAAATCTTCACTGAAAAGTGTCTGTAATGTGCCAGTTACATTTACTTATGGGCTAAAAAAGAATGAGAACAGATTTTTTTAAAAGCTTTTCTTTCTCTGGAAATGGAAAGGTGTTTTTCTGCAAGTCTTGGTGACTGAGGAATTATGATTCCCTTCCCCTATCCTTTCTTGCGTTTATCAAATGGAGATGTGTAGTAAACTAGATGGTATTTAATTATTTGGGGGGCAGCTCTTTCCCTCTTAAGAAATAAAGGTGGCATTTCCCTTGGGAACGACAGCCGTTACTGATGAGCTCTGGGCACATCACCTCAGAGGAGCTAACAGGCACTGTAAGCTTGACTCAGTGCTGCCGATAAGCCTGGCATGCTAGAAAACCCCAGGGCAGAATCCCAGGGTCAATTTAACTTCAAAGTGGTGGTTTGGGCCTCTTGGACTAGAGCCTGCTCCTGTCAAGCTGAAAACCTCTTGATATGAACAGGGAACCAAGAGTCAATAGAAATGTCCTTAACTTTCAATTCTGCTTCCCTAACTTTTGATCCACTAGAGCAAAGCCCAGTGTTGTGAGGTCTCTGAAACTCCTGCAAGTCTAAGGATCTTTGGTCCTCGAAGACATTTTGACACCTGGGCTTTAGTTCTTGACTTCATTAGGGATCTTATGGTTAAAATGACCATGTGTGTCTTTTCCCATGTGCTCTCCTATGAATTTCTGATCCGCACTCCCTCTTTATTATGCCTTTATTTGTTTACCATGTACTTGTAGGCTATTAGAAGTCCTAACACTGGAGTTTGGACTGTATGGAGTAATAAGTGTTACTAATTGCTGTGCCTCAGATGTTGATAAAAATAGAGATCAAAAGTAGTATTTCATTCCTCAGTAAAAACAGATCAGGCTGTGTTGATGGAAGACTGC
The DNA here is from genome assembly GCA_013400835.1 of Zapornia atra. Classification (NCBI taxonomy): domain Eukaryota; kingdom Metazoa; phylum Chordata; class Aves; order Gruiformes; family Rallidae; genus Zapornia; species Zapornia atra. The sequence continues at coordinate 76,845 of VZTU01035000.1, forward strand.
CCTAGATTAACGAACAAAGTATTGACTCATTAGTAGGTTGATTCAGAAAATGTTTTGGGTTTTTTTCCCACCAGAGTTAGGTGGTGTGCTTGTTTTCAATGCCAGAATATTTGCAAACAAAATACAGCTTACCCATTTCCTGGGATGAAATTATTTGTGCTATTTGAAATTTGTTGATATTTTCCCACACTTGGTGAAGCGTAATTGGCACATAGGCAAATCCGATGAGAGAGGCGCAGGGATGGACCACACTTCATCAGGAAAAAAATCAAGTAGGCCAACCAAAGGAACACAATTCCAATGTGGATCCTTCCTTGCAGGAGCAGGTGGGACAGCAGTTTCCCACGTACCCAGATACCTGACCTGGCACCAACCTTTATTTGGAGCAACCAGCAAGCCAGCGAAGTGATTTATTTGTTATATGACCCATCGCTGTTAATGAGCGAAATGTAATGAACTGTTTAACGTTGTGAGAAAATATTTTTAGAAAAGAGCTTGGCCAGAGATAATTCCGTCCAATGAAATGAGGAAATTATTTTCTGTTATTTAAACACTCTGCTGGCAATTTGTTTTGACTAGTTCTGGCAGCAGTCTGTGGAGGAAGGCAGGTGCTGTGTCAGTCTTATCAGAAAGTACCTCTGAATACCTGTCAGGCTCGCTCTTACAGCAGCTCTCTATTTTTGAGGCTTCTATAAGAGTTGGAAGTTCCATATGAAGTATTTGATGAAGCAATACAGTTTATATATGTGAATGTAATTGTGTAGACTCTGGCATGCTCTTTTCAGCCTGATGAGTTAACCTCCAGCCCTATATTTATTTGCAATACTTTTGCAAACCTTGCAAAGCATTTTTTTTTTTAAATTAAATGTACTGTGTATGTGTGTGTTTGTGTTTTCATATGCTGATAAATTATTTACTGTGGAGCATCCCAAGGCTTTTGATTATATAAACAGTTTTATATGTGTATACGTATACTCACACTGTGTAGAAGCACTGCCACTGTAAAGGAAAGGATTATGAAAGGTGATGGTTTTAATTTTTGTTGTAAATAATGTTTAATCTTTTTTGTATTTCCTTTTCTGTTTGTTTTGGTGTTTTGCAGTTAAAGAATCTGAGTTTAGAAGAATTACAGATGCGATTAAAGGCTTTGGACCCTATGATGGAGCGAGAAATCGAGGAGCTTCGTCAGAGGTACACTGCAAAGAGGCAACCTATCCTTGACGCGATGGATGCCAAGAAACGGAGGCAACAAAATTTCTGAGTTTGTTTTACTTTTGGAGATAATCCTCTGAGTGACTGTGGACGCTGGTAACTTGGTGAGTCTGAAGGCATTAGATTCTGAGAGTTTTCAAAGCCCAACCTTTGGAATTCTCCTTCACAAGCAATGACAATTGGAGCGCTGAAAGAACAAACCCACGGTGTTCTGCAAAGGCAGTGAAGCTTGTTTATATTTTCAGATGTTTAATGTAATGGAAGTTTAATCTGTTACTGCCCAGTCTTTTTCAGGTGTATAGTGGTAACTTGGTATTGTACGTTCGGAGCTGTGTTTGGAGCACCTGGAACAATTTCTTGTTTGTGCAACACTACAGAGCCTTATGTTGCAATATGTTTTCTTCCCACTTAGCATATTTATTGCATAATCTTGGGTTATCTTATTTATTTTATGCCTATTTTTGTTTTTTATTAGGAAGTATTACGATAATATTGTGGAGAACAGAGACAGATTAGATAAAATTGGTGTTGTAGTATAATGGAAAGAAGCTCACTGCTGTATTATCTTTAAAACTCCAGTTTCAGCAAGCATTCCAATTCAGGGCAGCACTTGAACACGTATCCAGTCCATTTGTAGCAGCAAGATTTAAGTATCAGATAAGTGAGAGACGTGTTTTTCTGCTCTCCTGAATCAGGGACTGTGGCTGTAGTTGAGCAATACAGCTGTTGGGCTTCAGAGCATTCTATTGGAGAGTAATGCCTATCGTTTTTACGCACACTGAATGATCTCTCGTTAAACAAGAATACAAGTGCCTAATCAGTTTTGATTTTTCTGTTATTCAGGAGAAGCAATACTTGCAGTCACTACTTCAGTGTAAATTTCCAATTGCTATTGCAATTCTGACCAGTATAAACCTCTATTTTGCACTGTAGCTTTATAATGAAGTGACAGCTACGCTTTCTGGCTATCTTGGTTTTGGTCATTTAATTTTTTATTACTGTTTTGAAGGGAGAGGGGCGTTACTAGTGGTTTGGGGGTTGGTTTGGTTTCACGTTATAGATAGGAAGGGATATTCATTTAAAAGCCAAAGAAAATCAATTGAATATTTATAGTAAATACTGAAAAGAAGCAACATTTTGCAGTCCTCCAAGGGTTTTTTGTCCTGCAGTCACTAAACGTTCAGAATTCCTGTAGTCTTCTGTGGTAGATTTTGAGGAATCAGAAAGGCAGGACCAAGCTCTGGAGAGAACTTTTTGCAAGCTCTTCTGTCTGGTTTATGTTGTGGGTTATTCTAGTAGGTAGAATTGACAACATCGCAAGCAATGTTTCTGACTTAGCAGAAAAATGTGATCCACTTTCTGAACAATCTGCTGTGTTCTCTGTTGATATCTTTATTGTTGCCTTTTGTGTAAATAACTTTGTGATAGTCATACTTCTTTAAACAACACAGCTGAGAAGATCTTTACATCCAGCCTTCAGCTGTTAGACTTATCAGTGACTACTGTACGGGCATCGTCTGTTAAATGTTTCCTGGAAGTTAGTAATCATCTCACACCTCTTAGCATTTACCATCATCACACGTTGGACCATTAAGATGGAACAGTGCAGATTTGGGAAAATGGTGCATTCTATCATTAAGCTTATGCAAAAGGAAAACAAAAAGGTTTTACAAGATCAGCATGCTGCAGCCGTGCTGGGACCAGTACTCGGGTTTGAGCTGTATACAGCCCTTGTTGTCACTGTCATTCTCTGTGTGTGTGTGTGTGTGTGTGTGTGTGTGTGTGTGTGTGTGTGTGTGCACGCCACTCTCTAACATGTAAACCCTGGAGTCAAATAAATTTTAATTGCGACTGTTAGAACATCCTTACCCTCAACTCTCTTCCTATTTCTTTAAGTAATGACCACCCCTTATGAAAAAGCAAGAACACAGAAGATCCATAAAAATTACTTTAGGCAAGATAGATGCACCTGGTAGTCCTGTGCCTCACATTTAGAATTGCATATACAATGAAATGATATAAAGTAAAAAATGGAATAATCATATCACTGTGTCATTAGATTATAATGCAGCAACAAACAACAGCACCAACCTTCCCCTGTGAGTATGGTTCTTATTTATTTAAACTGAATTTCTAATTCTTGAACTTTCTGTTCTCAAAACCTCACGGCCTGTGTGCATACATGTATATCTGTGTAGGAACACACACGCATATATATGTATAAAGAACAAAATACTAAAACCACAAAACCATCGGGAGAGGAACCTAGCCTGCCTTTTCTTGGTGTGCCTTCTGGTCTGAAAACTTTAGTAGTGCAGTGCACGAAATACACATTGCCTGTCCAGAGGGACTTTGGGACCAGAGCTGTTGCTGTCTGACATCTGAAAGGTATCAGAAGACAAAGGACATCCTTTCTTCACTCCCTAGCTGTCTGTATAGAAACAACTCAAATACATTTGGCACATGTGTGTACACACAGGTGTGGACTACATGCAGGAGAAAAACCTGAAAGCCACAGAATAAAATGAAAGTATAAACAACCTACTTAGAAACTATTTTTCATCTGTTTTGAGATACTGAGATCCTGGGTAGATAGATGGCAGTTGTGACCAAAGAATACTTTCAGTACCTATGATGGACTCAGTAATGTTACCCTTCTGATTATGGTGCACACTGCAGTTCGTGTAAGAGCTCTCTGGCTTCAGAAGCCAGTGTGTCAAACTATATGCAAATGTCACACACAGAAATAGGTTTTATATTGAGAGATGGATACAACTTTTTCCCTTTTTTTCCTTCTGTTTATATAAATGCATCAAATCATCCGTGTTGATGACTACACATCTCTACTGGAGGATGAGGATCTCTGTAAGGGAAAGCCAATAGTTCAATAAATAAGATGTTTTAAAAGCAAGCCTTGCAGGAAAGCTGATAGAACTACTGACAAGTTAACCTTCAGTTACGTTTTTAACCAAGCAATTTATCGTTTGCTTCTGACTTTGTATGTTTAGGTTTAGTAAGTAAAAAAAAATTGAAAAATCATTACTAATCATTTGTAATAAAAGCTAATTTTTCATGTATAATTGTTGTCCTGTTGTTCATTCTAACTGAAGCTAAATTATGTTAATAGTAGCCATTAATATTAATTTCCATAGTCATCTCATGCTTTTCTTTCCTTTCCGTGAGCCCAGCTGTGAGTGCAGGAACCCACACCTCTGTCAGCTCTGGAAAGGACTTCTCCAGCTTGAGACATTGCTGCAGGCTCTGGAAGTCTGAAGATCTCAATGGAAGAGCATCAGGCCAGTCTAAGGATGGACATCCTCAGTACTTTGTGGAAGTCCCTCTCTGCAATCCAAGATTGCTAAAGGCCTGATCCTGAGAGAGCTGAGCACCACCACAGTGTGTGGAAGGTCTTCACAGATGTCCTTTTACTTGGGCATACCAGGGGCTGTTTGCAGCTTTGGGTGCCCCTTTGGTTTTCTAGTGTAATGAGAACACGAGTAGGGAATGGATAGGCCTAATTAGGAAAAGCAGCCACGTTTAATGTCTCAAATTTGATTCCACAGCCCATTTCTTTTCTGATTTTTGAGAATGATTCTCTCGGAATTTGCCTACCATGACTCTTTAGTCAAAGGGATTCATGAACAGAACCCCTTAGTGAACCATGGTGTGTTTGAAGTGACCAAATTCTACTGCTCATCGGCATCATTCTGACAGTTATTGGACATTACAGTTATCTACTGTTTATTTTATAGCTTGCCTCTATTTGCCCAGGTATGTGCAGGTGAGGGTGTGCAGTGGCTCCAACTGCTGCGTTGAATTTCCAGACATAGATGATGAGTGAATCCGTGTGTGTACATGGTTATAAAACTAATTAAAAAGACTTTGTGACACAAAGGAGGCTTTATTTCTCTGCATTTGTAAATATAAAGGGCTCCAACTTACTGTTGCATTTCTTCCTTTGTTTCCAAAGGTGTTGGTAGGTGTCCTGTAAGGTCACGGGGCTGGCTGGGAAACTGGCTTCGGGGTATTTCTATACCAGGCTGTGGCACAGCAGTGTTACACTCGCTGTTGCCTGTGAAAGCCTTGAAGAAGACAAGGCCTGGGTAGTGTGTGGTGTTCCTTGCCATTGTGCTGTGCCAGGTGAAGTAACAGCTTAATTTTTCTGGGGGAAAGGCACCATGACATTGATGTCTCAGTGTGAAGTCATTAAGGGGGACTTGCCCTGTTCAGTTTGTTTTAAAATACCTTTTCATAAATGTGTTTGTCCTCTCTATTTAGCGTATTCATTACAGAAAGGGACTGCCACTTGCACAGTGTGCTCTCATCCTCTTGTTTTGTCTTAATTTGTTGGGGCTTTTAAAGAATACTTGGAAATTCCCCATGTTTTGCTGCTGCTCTTCCCCCTGCTCACGAGGAGGAATGTGGCCACTAATGCATCGCCTGAGCCAGGTGTTCTTGGGACGTTGTGCACTAATGCAAATGTCAGGAGCAGCTTTTCCTCTTTTCTGTTCACAGATCCCTGAAGTCTCGGCTGTCCTGTTTTCCCTCCATTTGAAAATTTGGGATCATAGAATCATAGAATAGTCTGGGTTGGAAGGGACCCCAAGGATCATAGAGCCCCAACCCCCCTGTCACAGGCAGGGCCACCAACCTCCAGGCCTGGATCTGCACAAGGTTGCCCAGGGCCCCATCCAGCCTGGTCTTGAACACTTCCAGGGACGGGCCATCCACCACCTCTCTGGGCAGCCTGTTCCAGCACCTCACCACTCTTTCTGTAAAAAAATGTTCAGATTCGAACCAAATCTTTCTGAGTATTGTTAGTCCCAGACAGATTAGATACTAGGTGCTTTTTACCACTTCTTGCTTCACGAATTCCTCAGGACAGACTCATGCTGAGTTTCACCAGGCCTTAGGGAGTCTTCTGGATTAGAGAAGAGCCATATCTGTCACAGAAACAGGAAGAAAAAAATAATTTTGTAAAATTTCTTTGGGAACGAAAGAAAAAACACGTGGCACGTGTATCTGGCATATGGAGGTAGCTATGGATATGTGAGGGGGGAAAGTGCTGACTGACAAAAACAAACCAGGTAGTCATCTGTGTAACTTTCTGTTCTACATCACTGCTTCATATCTGATTTTCTTCCATTTTTGCTTATTGACTTTTATGTTTGTGCTTTATTTACTCCGTTGCCACTTTTAAAGACAGACTTTTTAGTTTACATAATATAATAATATTTATTTATATTTGGTTTTATTAATTGAAACATGCCATAACAGTGCCAAGTAAACTAAAGTGGGAACACACACACCTGCCCCCGGCCCAAAGTCCCTGAAGGGGAAGAGTTTTCTCCTCCTGTCCTCCCCAGCTCCTTTCTGGGGTCACTGAGGGTTTTGGTGTTTGTCTCTGGCTGGAGAGGCTTTCCATGCTCTAACCTGGGGCAGGTGTGGATGGAGGTGGCTCTGTCAAGAGGCCTGAATGAGCTGTGCACATACTATACTCAGGGTAAGGGTTGTGCCCTGCTGGAAACTGCTGCCCTGTCCTACCCCCCTCCTCCTCTCTCCTGCTGTAATGGAGGCACTGATGGTGAAGTGTGAGGAAGCAACACGAAGGGACAGGTACCACTTTGCCACCGAGAGACTTGATGCCCATCCGGAAGCTGATGGTCAAACCCACGCCTAGACTAGGAGGCCTTGCAGGAGCCAGCTGCTGAGCCCAAGGATGAGGGATGAGGCTGTGCTGTGGGGGCAAATGGCTTTTGATGCAGCTTTGCTTTTTTGGCAGGAGTGCAGCAAGGCCATGGGACCCTGTGCAGGGGCCGGCGTGCCCACAGAAAGGTGTTCAGAAATCACGTTTAACCCTTGGAAAGGAAAAAGTTCTTTGTGTCCACTTTTATATCGATATACAATCAACATAAAATTGATTGTAATAAAAGGGCTGGAGCACCTCTCCTATGCAGACAGGCTGAGAGAGTTGGGCTTGTTCAGTCTGGAGAAGAGAAGGCTCAGGGGAGATCTTATAGTGGCCTTCCAGTACCTGAAGGGGCTGTAGGAAAACTGGGGAGGGACTTTTTAGAAGGGCAGGGAGTGATAGGATGAGGGGGAATGTCTTTACATTGGAAGGGGGTAGATTTATATTGGATATTAGAAAGAAAATATTCACTAAGAGGGTGGTGAGGCACTGGCACAAGTTGCCAGGAGAGGCTGTGTCTGCCCTCTCCCTGGAGGAGGCCAGGTTGAATGGGGCTTTGGGCCAACTGGTCTAGTGGAGAGTGTCCCTGCCCATGGCAGTGGGTTGGAATTTGATGATCTTTAAGGTCCCTTCCAGCCCAAACCATTCTGTGGTTCTGTGATTGTATACAAAGAACATTTTGTGGCTCTTAGGAAGTAATCTCAGGGCGGTGGAAGTCTGTAATAGCATCAGCTAGTGATCACTCCGTGCCCTATGCTGGGATGTTTCTTTGTCCAGTAGCGCTCTCCCTTGGCCACCCGAGCTCTTACTACCAGCACTGGCTTTAGCTTTGATGGAAGTGATCTAGGGAGCAGGAAATTTTCATGTGCTGAGGGCAAACAGCCGGCGTTCTCGCCTGGTGCTGGTGCAAACAGGCCTTCCCAAAGGCCACTGCAAATTCAGAGGGGATGAACCAGGCCGGACGCAGGGAGCTGCCTGGAGCCAGCCATCAGGAGAGCGCTGGAAGGAACTCAACTAATCTGACTGTGGGCCCAAGTGCTGGGTTTCTGTCTGTCACAATGGGGGAAACGTTAATGTTGTGTGCTGCAAACCCCAGCGACCTTCAGGGTTTTTTTCTTTAGATGCCACAACTTCAGAAATCAAATGTGTAAACGTGCACAGCCACACGCTTCTGTTCCTGGGTACATGTCCCCTGTCAAATTAATTAAACCATATGTTATTTGCTGGAGACCTGGGCCCTTCTCCCTGTGGGTATTTCTTCTGAGAACAGATATTTTATATCACAGTACCTCTCCTTAGCCAACTCCTAGAGAGATACGTAGCCCCCTGTCCCATTTCTGCCCTCACGGGCAGGATGTGGAGCTGAGGGGTACAATTGTTTTCTGGCTGCATACCAGTGGGGGCCAACACACACACAAATGCATTCCCCCCAGTCCCCCTCTGTTCCTTCCCCTGGTGCTACTGGAAGGATGGATGCAGGGGAAGATGGCTCTGGTCCTCAGATGTTTAGAATGCTGCTTTCCCCCCTCTTCAGATCTTGCTGCTGCTTCACACTCCTGGGCTCCCAAAGCCCGCATGGTTACTGTTAAGGAAAAACTCACAGCCAATACATCAAAGAGGGAGACCAAAAGCTTTTGATTTGATTTATCTGACACTAAGCCCTTAGTGTGACGCATCAATTGATATTTCATTTTTATTGCAGTACAATGGGGTATACAGGCTTAACAGCGAGAGGTGTCCTTTTGATCTCTCATCGCACGTGAAAACAGGTGTCATAGTCCAGAGATTATGGAGGTCAGAGATTATTTGAAGAAGGATTAAGTGGAGTTACCATTTTTCTTAGCAACCACATCCAGAAGCATGAAATTCTTTTAAAAATGCAGGCCTCACTCCAGGCTGTAGATAAGTTGTATTTGTTTGCCATACACCAGTTTTCCCTACTGGAACTATGGGAGAAGAAGAGAATTTTTCAGAGATTTGTTTCTGCATTTTTTTATACAAATCAAACTCCATACTTATAAATACCATTAATAAGTTTTTCTGGGTCTCCTAAAAACCCAAGAAAAGTTTTGGTTTGATTTTCCTGTTAGTTGATCTAGAAAATGATGGGATGGCTCTATGAATGTTCAACACTGCACTGATTTATATACACATATAATTGCTTAATCCAAACCTCCCCCCCCTCCGACTTTTCAGATTTACCCCTGGAAAGTGAAGAGAAGTCTCTAATGCAGCAAGCACCGGTTCAGTATTTCCATAAATACAGCTACAGCATTGCTCTGACTCATTCCCAGAGCCTCTTTCATCATGTTAGAAGTTCTAAACCAACCAAAAGTGATTTGGTAACCCACCACGCATATGTGCTAGAAAATGTCAATGGGCTATATACCTGTTGTATTTTTTCAGCAACCTATGCTGCTACGGAAGCACATCCACCACTGATTGCTCAGCTTTTAGGGAATAATATGAGGTTTTCAGACTGTTTATATTTGACAATGTAACGTGGTTGAAATTGAGGTTCAACAAGGCCAAGTGAAGAGCCCTGCACTTGAGACGTAACAACTCTGTGCAGCGCTACAGTCTTGGGGAAGAGTGGTTAGAAAGCTGCCTGGTGGAGAATGACCTGAGGGTGTTGGTTGAGTGCAGACTGAACACAGCCATCAGTGTGCCCAGGTGGCCAGGAAGGCTAATGGCATTCTGGCTTGTATCAGAAATAGTGTGGCCAGCAGGACCAGGGAGGTGATTGTGCCCCTGTACTCGGCATCGGTGAGGCTGCATCTCAAGTGCTGTGTCCAGTTCTGGGCCCCTCACTACAAGAAAGACATTGAGGTCCTTAAGCATGTCCAGAGAAGGGCAACAAGGCTGCAGAAGGGGCTGGCGAGCAAATCATATGCGGAGCAGCTGAGGGAGCTGGGGTTGTTTAGCCTGGAGAAGAGGAGGCTGAGGGGAGACCGTATCACCACCAACAGTTACCTGAAAGAAGGTTGTAGAGAGATAGGTGTTGGTCACTTCACCCAAGTGACAGGTGATAGGATGAGGGGGAATGGACTCAAGTTGTGCCAGGGCAGGTTCAGATTAGACATCAGGAAAAAATTCTTCACAGAAATGGTTACTGGGCACTGGAACAGGCTGCGCAGGGAGGTGATTGAGGTGACCCTGGATGTATTTAAAAGATGGGTAGATGAGGTGTGTAGGGTTATGGTTTAGTAGCAGACAGGTCTGGTTGGACTCAGTGACCAAAAAGGCCTTTTCCAACCTTGCGATTCTGTGATTCTTTGATGGCAATAGTGGTGTATTAGCTTTGATAAACCTATTTCTCCTAGTTAGTGTAACTATAATTCTTCTGTTGACACTCAGCTGTTTAAACAGTTCCCAAATATGTAATTCTTGGGATAAATAGGGAATTGAGGAGCTCTAGGATCACAGGACCAGCAATACAGTAGCCCCACAGCCCAATAATTAATGCAAATTTATTCCAAGAGTGGGTATAAGTTTGAAGCCTTTCAAATGTGGTTAATGTTGATTTATTCAGCGCATCAACTGACACAATTGTAATACATCTCATAGCACTTATCTGCAGTTACTGCCTCCACAAAAAGCATGAGAGTTAGGTCCTATCTTGCAGCTGAAGCAGGAGGAAGTCTTCCTAACAAAGTGTTTTGCTAATGTTTTATCATGCAGACAGATGCTGAAGTGTTTAGCTCAGCTCTTTGCTCTAGAACGAGGAACGATGATTCAGGCATATCTAAGAAAGATTACTGCTGCGTTTCTGAGCTGTCTTCCAGCTCCTGTCCCGGTCAGTGGAAATGAGAGGCTAGATGTGCACTGTCCTGCAGACCCAAGCAGCTGCTGCATCCCCTCAGCTCAGCAAGTGACAGAAGCTACATGGCCTCACTTCCCAAATCCTGGCTTAGTGCCTGCCCCCTGACCACTGGCGCTCAGAGCTCCCTGTGGCTGACCGGCACGAGGGGAGGCTGTGCCTAACACCCCCGGCTGTACTTAAAGATGTGGGAGTCCAAACTTCGGGAAGCTGGCCTCCAGTGTTCGGCCCCAATCTCTGCCAAGTGTACGGTGTTGCAC